>JAJJWX010000380.1:3000000-3154924 GCA_023529315.1 Papaver bracteatum
GGATGAACAGAAGACGAAATATATCAGAATTAAACATCATAGGTTCAAAAATAACTAGAGTTAGACCTGAATTCCTCTTTCGGATGAACAGAAGACGAAATATATCATAATTGAACATCACGGGTTCAAAGATTACTAGAGTTAGACATGAGTCTTCAGTTCGGATGCATTGAAAATGAAATATATCAGAATTAAACATTCTAGGTTCTAAGTTTTCTAGAGTTAAACCTGAATTCCTCTTTCGGATGAACTGAAGACGAAATATATCAGAATTGAACATCACAGGTTCAAAGATTACTAGAGTTAGACCTGAGTCTTCAGTTCAGATGAATTGAAAACGAAATATATCATAATTGAACATCACAGGTTCAAAGATAACTAAAGTTAGACCTGAATTCCTCTTTCGGATGAACAGAAGACGAAATATATTAGAATTAAACATCATAGGTTCAAAAATAACTAGAGTTAGACCTGAATTCCTCTTTCGGATGAACAGAAGACGAAATATATCATAATTGAACATCACGGGTTCAAAGATAACTAGAGTTATACCTGAATTCCTCTTTCGGATGAACTGGAGACGAAATATATCAGAATTGAACAGCACAGGTTCAAAGATTACCAGAGTTAGATCTGAGTTTCTCATCCGGATGAACTGGGGACAAAATATATTAGAATTGAACATCACAGGTTCAAAGATTACTAGAGATAGAGCTGAGTTTCTCATCCGGATGAACTGGAGACAAAATATATCAGAATTGAACATCACAGGTTCAAAGATTACTAGAATAAGACCTGAGTTTCTCGTTCGAGTGAACTGAATACGAAATATATCAGAATTGAACATCACATGTTCAAAGATTACCAGAGTTAGACCTGAGTTTCTCTTCCGGATGAACTGGAGACAAAATATATCAGAATTGAACATCACATGTTCAAAGATTTCTAGAGTTAGACCTGAATTCCTCTTTCGGATGAACTGAAGAAGAAATATATCAGAATTGAACATCACAGGTTAAAAGATTACTAGAGTAAGACCCGAGTTTCTCGTTCGAGTGAACTGAACACGAAATGTATCAGAATTGAACATCACAGGTTCACCGATTACCAGAGTTAGACATGAGTTTCTCTTCCGGATGAACTGGAGACAAAATATATCAGCATTGAACATCACAGGTTTAAAGATTACTAGAGTTAGACCTGAATTTCTCTTTCAGATGAATTGAAGACGAAATATATCAGAATTGAACATCACAGGTTCAAAGATTACCAGAGTGAGACCTGAGTTTCTCATCCGAATGAACTGGAGACAAAATATTCTCTAGCTTGATAAGTAGTAAACCACTCTCTATGAGGACACATGTGAAAAGTACACCCCGAATCAAGAATCCACCCATTCTCCGAGCTTTCAGTACGAACCGTGAGAACCATTCCATCATCACTTTCTGCTTCAACATTTGATGCGGTGCCTTGGTTATTATTCTTCTCAACACTCTTCAATTTTGGACAATCCTTCTTGAAATGCCCCTTTTCCTTATAATGAAAGCAATAGAATTTATCGGATTTTGATTTAGACCTTGACTTTGATCTACTCCTATCAAATCCGCCCTTTTGGTTTCCTCTTCCTCTAACAAACAACCCATCTCCCGAATTATCTTTACCATCAATACCCGTCTTCTTTAACTCCTTAGAGTTCAAAGCCGCTTTAACGTCTTCTATGGAAATTGTGGTTTTTCCATACATTACGGTATCAACAAAATTATCATAAGATGGTGGTAAGGAACAAATCAAACCCAAAGCTTGGTCTTCATCTTCAATTTTGACATCAATATTTGCCAAATCCAAGAGAATTTTATTATAATCATCAATATGATCTATAATACACTAGTGGAAAACTGAAGTTCCGCGACCGCCAGGACAAGTCATATATACGAGATATATGACCATTTTTAACCGTCTCTGTTGGGGTCTCTGATAAAGCGTCGCTATTTCGTACGACCCTTAGCCGTGGGTCTCAAAATAACGACTGATTTTAATGGTCACGCGGTGCAGACCCATAGCCGTGGGTCTCAGATTTAAATTATAATATTAAAAAATAATATAGATTCAGATTCACTAAATCTGAATGGCTAAATCTGAAATAATCTGACTACATCAAAGTCAACTCAAGTCAAATAAAACTCTAGTCAAAGTCAAGTCAAATGGAACTCAAGTCAAAGTCAAGTTAAATGGAACTCAAAGTCAATGTCAGTCATAGTCAAGTCAATGACAGTCAAAGTCAAGTCATAGTCAAGGAAAGGTCAAATGGAACTCAAAGTCAACTACAGTCATATTCAAAGTCAAGTCAAGTCTAGTGGAACTCAAATTAAACTGAAATGAAACCCAAACTGAAATTCAAATTTAAACAAACTCAAACTTGAGAATTCCACATTCATTCATTTTATATCCATTGGGTTTAAAATTACACAAAAAGATGAAATTCTGGTTCAAGACATTACATGTCCAAGCTAGTTAGCTAGCTAGTAAGTTCAAATAACAAGATGCTAAACTAATATACAATAAGCTAAAAACAACATGATTTCCAGCTAAACGATAAGCTCCTCCGATGACGATGAACTTGGCCAATACTTTATAAATGATATCAAGTAGAGCATGTGTTGTCTCCCTAGTTCACATAGGGAAAAGAACGTCGTTCTTGCAAAGCAAATCAACAACACAATGACTTCGTTCAGTTCATAATACACGGTCACATAGTGGTATATAGACGAATAAGCCTAGACAACACGATTAAGGAAAGAAAACCAGCATTGCTGAAAGAAAAGTGCTCAAAGGGATGCTGCAAACTCATCTACAAGATTTATCAGTGCATAAGATACTCATGCAACCTAAATTTGACAAGACCAGTTTTTAGTTCATTTGATTTTTGACGAGTCAATATTCACTGAAGTACCAATGAGTTTTAAACTCAAGTAAGGGTATGATCAGTGCTAGACAATTTTCCTACTATATTAAGAGGCATCTACATTCAAGTAACACACCAAGTTTTAACGAAGGCGACTACGAATCGCACGGTAATGGGGGGACACATCTGTAAGTAGTAAAAAGGTTACATGGTAGTACCTACGACTTGAATTTAAAACACGTCTAGCATCTCAATTGACACCAACCAATTAAAAAGAATCTTAACCTGGTACAAGTTTAACAAAAATAAAAATCATAACCTAGTCCAAATTCAACCTAAAACCTTGCAATGACGAAGCTCCTTAAATCAAAAATCTTTGTATTCTTTCTTTTAATGTTGGAAGCACGTGTGAGGTAAGTTGAGAGATTAAGATCCAGGTCATGTAAATAGAAGTTGGCTCATCAGTATCAGGTATACAATCATGCAACAAGAGTGAAAACATAAATGAAGAAAGCAGGGAATTCAGGAAAAGAAAAGGACTATAATGGATTTACTTTTGTAGAATGCTTTTGGTATGCAAATAATGTTCAAGCTCATATCAACTGTAGTTGCAGGTTTTCCCACAACACACCCCTTGTAATATCTTGATAATAATCTCTTGATCTAAACTAATTTGATATTGAAAGTATGATTAAAATTCTAAAAATTGTAAATAGACACACGGATTTTTATATGGTTCGATCAATTTGATCTACATCCATGATTCTTCACTATGATCGTTTAAATTTACATTTGATTTACATTGATAATCTCCATTAATGGAGTTCTAAATCTAGTTTTGGGGAAGAATATGATAAAGAAAAATACATTTTCTCTCTCTAAAAATCTCTCTGCAAAATATTTCTCTCTCCTAAAATTGTCTCTCTCCTCAAAACTCTCCCAACTCTAAAAAATACATCCCCCTTTCCTGAATCTATTAGATCTCTATTTATAGGAAATTACATAATGGGTGACAACTCACGTTCAACCTATCTTTCCCATTTTTTAGGATTTTTGCTATGCTCCTTGCTGGCTATGCTATCATGCTCACGAGATCTGTTATCGTGCTCGCGAGATCTGCTATTGTGCTCGCGAGATCTGTTATCGTGCTCGCGAGATCTGTTATCGTGCTCGCGAGACGCTTCTATAACTATAAAATCTTCATTTCCTGCCTTGCTCTCGCGAGATCCCGCCTTGTGCTCGCGAACATCCTTTTTAACTACAAAATCTTCACATTTTTCTCATGTTTTATGCTGTCGTTGTTTATTACGTCATTCTCTGAATTATTTTGTGACGCTCGTGAAATGTTGTTGAAGAGTTTTCGGTGACGCTCGCAGAAGTGTCGTTAATCTCTCGTGAATATAATTGTGGCGATATTTTGGTCCTACATCTTGCCTCTTTTTTCTTGAATATTGCTTGAAAAGTAATCTTTAAGAAAAAAATTGTTGTTATAGTAGTCTTTGATTTTTGTTGATGAAGGAACGAGCTAAAGAATACTAGACTTGAAAAGTATGTACTTGCCTCTATTCTTTTGTGAAGTTCCATATCTTTGCTAAGTAAATAAGAAGTATTAACTCTTGAAGTACGCGAAGTATGAAGTATCCCTGAAGAAATATAAGAAGTACTCAATCTTCAAAATATAAGAAGTATTTGTCCTTTAATGAAAGTCATAAGTATTGCCTCTGTTCACGCGAAATTATTACTTCATTTCTGGTGAAAATCCTTGTCCATTTTGGAAATGATTCTTGACGAGAAGATAAAGAACATAAAATGTTTTCTTGGTAATCCATAGTTGCCTCTATTCTTTATTTATGAAGGAAGAATCCTTGAAAAAATGTTAAATGAACGAATTGCCTCTGTCTCTTTCAATAAAATAATCATATTCTGTAAAACAATCAAATTTCCTGTGAAATTCTGGAATAATCTGCGAAATGCTGAATGAGTTTGCTAGTTTCTGAATGTTTCTGCGAAATTCTGAAATAGTGACTGAATAGTGTTGTGATGAATAGTGCCGCGATGAATAGTTCTGCGAGATGATGAATAGTGCTGCGAGATGATGAATAATTCTGCGAGCTGATGAGTAGTTCTGCGAGATTGTAGATAATTTTCTTGAAAGACTCTGAATAATACTTCTGAGAAATTCTGAATAGTATTTCTGAGAGATTCTAAATAGTACTTTCTATCTCTCTTGCGAAGAATAGATATTTCCTGCATTCTTAAATAAAATAATTAATGTTCGATATTAATCTGTTGGTCTTATTATGCCTTCCTAGTTAAAGGTCTTATTTTTCCAACCTTTAATATTTTTCTGCGACAAAATCGCAGGACGTCTTTACATTTTCATGTATTGACCCATTGATCTTGTCTTATCAGTATCTTTTCAATATCTCTGCGACAATATGACAAGTCTAGATTCTCTCGCGAGAACAAAGCCTCGTGACATTGCCGTCTTGCGATGAAATCGCATGACGTCTTTACACTTTCATGCAAAAACCCATTGATCTCATCTTAACATTTTCTCTTTAGGCTTTTTGCCTTTGTATAATTTTCGTCACGCGACAATATGATAGGCCTAAATGATCTTGCGATCATAAAGCCCCATGACATTGCCGTCTTAAGACACTTATCAGCTCCCTAATGGAGGGTGCCGCCCTTATCTCCCCCTTGGTTGTCCCTTCAAGGAGGGCACATCGGCCATACAAGACTATCTCCCCCCATCCGGATTTGCCAACAACCAGTTGTTTTCTCAGCCTCTTGTCCTTTATGCCTATATGGCTTATAGTTACAAGACTGCACCCTAAGTGGGGTTTTCTTCAGGCCAAGTGCATTGTACCCAAGACTTACCAAGGATGGCAAGAGAGTTTCGTACGCTCCGGGCACCCTTGGCTCAACCGTGTACCTCGGCGCCTTGGTCATACTCTGCACTTCTTGGAAGAGATTCTCGGTCTTCCAACTAGGGTATAACCTTATATAGTTGTAAATCCAAGATCTCTCTCCCGGATAGGTTTTCTTTAACCTCAACATCTGCATGACTCAGGATCCAGTAGCGGTGTAACCTTACCCCTGAATCATGTCAAGATATACCCCCTCATATGACGCGCTATTAGGTCTTACATTTGCCTCTTACGAAATTTTATTCGCGAACTAGGGTGCACGCCATAAAGGTTCGTCCCATTCTTATGTCTCTGCGAAATTGTATTCGCGTTTCTCGCGATATTTTCGCGTTTCTTCATTCTTTCATTTCTGTCAATTATTTATATAATCTTGAATAATCTTGCGATTACACTCGCAGCTCTGATAAAAATTTGTTTTGCTCACTTCTCTGAGTTGAAATTTTCTTTAAAATCTTTTGAAATCTTAAAAATATTCTTTGAAATCTTGCGATTGTATCGCATTTGTTAAACCAAAAATCTCTTTCTGTAAAAGAAATATTCTAGAGAAATCTTTGAAACCCTCTTTGAAATCTTGCGATTGTATCGCGTATTTTGGAAATTTGAAATCTTAGAAATTTTTGCGATAATTTCGTTTTCTGTAATCTTGGAAATCTTTGAAAATTTTGGAGAACTGTAAATTTTTTGTGATGATTTCATTTTTTGTAATCTTTTTAAATTTTTGAAGTCTTGCGATTGTATCGTTGTTTGTCAATCAAATCAAATTTTTTTTGAAATATTTTGAAATCTTAGAAATTTTAGAAATCTTGCGATTATATCGCTTTTGGCAAATTGAATCAAAAGTTTTTGAATTTTTTTTTTTTTTTTTTGAAATATTATAAATCTTAGAAATGCTCTTTGAAATCTTGCGATTGTATCGCTTCTATTAAATTAAAAAAAAATCATTTTCTGCAAGTAAAATATTCAAGGAAGTGGTACTTAGCTTTTTTGTGATTTTCTGTGGCTGTCGTCTCTCGTGAAGTATGTGTTTTTCTTGCGAGATTAGAAGAAAACATCGCAAAAAATTATTTGCGAGAAGGGAGATTCGAACCCAAGTCTTCTAGTTTGAAGCACTTCTTCTCAGACCATCTGGGCTATTTGTTACTTGCGAAATAAAAGCCTAGTTCTAATATATTACTCCATTTCTTCGCTCCTTGAAGTTCAAAAATGAGTAAAAAGAAAAAGTATGCTTGGCGAGGGACTCGGACCTTCGATTCTGAACTTCTTAGCTTCGCTATTGACCATTTGTGCTAGCTTATGTTTGCGATAGAAGTTTATAATATCGTCATCTTACTATTATTATCCTCTCGTCAGGCAACTTTCGAAAAATCTTGAAAAAATATTGCTACGGTGAGACTCGATCCCGCGATCTGCTGCTTGCATTCATGCCTCCCAGCCAACTGTGCTAGTTCTCTTGCTTGTGAGATTTCTCTGCGAAATAATCAAAGGCTGACTTGCGAGCTTCACATAACAAAAATAAACTTGCGAGAAGCAAGAATTGATCCCGCGACCTGCTGCTTGCATTCAAGCCTCTCAACCAACTGTGCTAGTTCTCTTGCTTGCGATATAATGAAACAAAGCTGCGATATTTTTCATTTTCTCACCCTCTGTAAAAAGAAGAAAATTATGCTCGCAGGAAAACTCGAACCTATGACCACAAACTCACATACTATTCTCTGGACCAACTGTTCAAGAACCTCTCTGCGAAGTTAATCGCGGAACTTTTTTCCTTATGCTTTTATTCGCCAAAGAAAATGAGAAGAAAACGAAAAATATGTGTCTCTGCGAGATTTGAACCCATAACATCAAACTCCTTGTCCTCACTGGTGACCAATTGTGCTACTCTTATATCTGCGAAGGGAATACTCAATGCTATACTTTTGATCATATCTTCCCCTGTAGTAAAAATGGTAAAAGAATGCATGTGGTGGGATTCGAAATTGCGAAGATAGGCTCATTAATTTCGCCATTAGCCATCTGTTCAAGAATTTCTTTGCGATATATTCGCATAACATTTGTTACTTGTTCTTTTATTTTCCCTTGGAATTTTATCAAAAATGTGAGAAATTATCGCAAGAAGGGAAAATCGATACCGCGACCTTAAACTTATACGCTTCTGGCTTGACCAACTGTATTGTCTTCAACTTGTGAAAGAGTGGCGATATTCACATGAATTATTCTTTTTAGTTGTCCTTTGTATAAGCTTTCTCTTTGTCCCTTTCTATTTTCTTTTCTAGCCATGAAATTTCATCTTCCATTCCCTGCGAGAGTTCGTTCCCTGCGAGCAATCACCATGAGTAACGCAAATTTTATATCAACTTCATAAAATTGAAAACAAGGATAATCATCAATTTTATTTTATTTTTAAAATCACATAACCTAAAAAGCATGAAATTTTATGATGCTCTGAAATTCAAGAAATACGCACAATCGCAAATTTTTGAAATTCGCGCGGCTTAAATTTTTTCATACGTTTTCTGTCCAAATGTTTTTTTTTTAAGAGAAAATCAAAATTTCATTGAGACATATTGTAGTTTTCTGTGAAAATTTTTGAAGCTTACAATTGAGAACTCGTTTTGGTGTAAGATTACAATTGAGAATCAAATTTCTATGAAAAACAAAGCTTATTTCTGACGATTGTTTCGTGAAGAGCAAAACTTAATAATCAAATTAATTTTTCCCAAAATTCCGGATATAAACAATCAAGCATAAAACAAGATAGAATAGTAAGGGATTTGTCCTTTTTAAACTTATAGTTGATGTAGACCCTGTTGATGTAGAAATTCATCCTTTTGACATAGCTTTGCATCTTCGTCTTTTTCTTTAACTTTCTTTAGCTTTGGATCTTCTCCACTGTGTTGTTGGTGTTTTCTTGAAGACACAATTTCTCCATTGAAATTTCCACTTTTCCTGTCAAAACTTTTAGATCCCACGAATTCTAACTCTCCTAGTAGCTAATTTCTTTGAATCTTCTTCAATCTATCAAATAGCAGTTCCTTGTTTCTAGCGCCAAAATGTAGTTGCAGGTTTTCCCACAACACACCCCTTGTAATATCTTGATAATAATCTCTTGATCTAAACTAATTTGATATTGAAAGTATGATTAAAATTCTAAAAATTGTAAATAGACACACGGATTTTTACATGGTTCGATCAATTTGATCTACATCCATGATTCTTCACTATGATCATTTGATTTACATTGATAATCTCCATTAATGGAGTTCTAAATCTAGTTTTGGGGAAGAAGATGATAAAGAAAAATACATTTTCTCTCTCTAAAAATCTCTCTGCAAAATATTTCTCTCTCTCCTAAAATTGTCTCTCTCCTCAAAACTCTCCCAACTCTAAAAAATACATCCCCCTTTCCTGAATCTATTGGATCTCTATTTATAGGAAATTACATAATGGGTGACAGCTCACGTTCAACCTATCTTTCCCATTTTTTAGGATTTTTGTTATGCTACTTGATGGCTCTGCTATCGTGCTCGCGAGATCTATTATCGTGCTCGCGAGATCTGCTATTGTGCTCGCGAGATCTGTTATCGTGCTCGCGAGACTCTTCTATAACTATAAAATCTTCATTTCCTGCCTTGCTCTCGCGAGATCCCGCCTTGTGCTCGCGAACATCCTTTTTAACTACAAAATCTTCACATTTTTCTCATGTTTTATGCTGTCGTTGTTTATTACGTCATTCTCTGAATTATTTTGTGATGCTCGTGAAATGTTGTTGAAGAGTTTTCAGTGACGCTCGCAGAAGTGTCGTTCATCTCTCGTGAATATAATTGTGGCGATATTTTGGTCCTACATCAACAGCCAACAGGTTATGTATATATATATAGTGTAATATAAGAGGTGCAGATTATAAACCAAGCTTTAGCATGCTATTTGACCCAAATAAGTAGCAAAATCAAATCAAATCAAATCACAAAGGAGGTTCAGGGTATGTTGTCAACTCACATGTGCGCAGGGGGGTCTACATGATTTCCACCAATGGAATTATAAGGTGTCGGTTAAGTTCATTCACGTGTATCCCCATTTCTTGACCTCTTCGAAAGAAAACCAATTGTACAAAATGAAATTAAAACGAAAGTAAAAGAGCTAACATAACAAATATGGAATCTACTAGGAAGAGACATATGAAACCTTACCTGAGCTTCTCCATTCCAATACTCATCATCTCCAACAGTTGTCAAAATTGATGGAGCTTCATTCGCATTTGCAGTGAAGACAAATGGATCTTCCAAAGAATTCTTATTGGGGTCTGATCTTATTAGAGATTCCAAAACCAAATTCAGTGCTCCCTTGTCACATCTCTGTAGTAAAAAACTTGACTAGCTTGAGAAGCATGGATGAATGGATCGTCGACTTCTTTTGAGCTTCTCATAAACTTTCTGAAGTTGAAAAACCTCAACTTTGTATCCGGATCCACATAGGATCCATGTACTTTGTCTTCGACTCGAACCCAGTTACAGTAAAAAACAATTTCTGAGAAAACTCCATAATCCAGTTCAAGTATATGTTATAGAATGTCGTAATATGTAGAATCGTCATCGACCAAGTTAGTATCTCTGGAACTTGCTCTGAAGCTTTTGCAAGCATCCATGGTGACACCACTATTTTGTGTAGTTAAATTTTTTTCGGCATCGGCTGTGTAAAAAAGATATCCATTGACAAAATATGAGGTATACGAAACCGTAAAGAAGGTAGGACCAATTGCAAGCCTACGAAAATCTGTCATGGGAGTGCCTTCAAGTTGTTTCCGTAGCCATTCAATGTAGTCAATAGGTTTTATCCTTCCCGTATGAGTTTGGTTCAAATTACGAACATATGTCTCGTACTTCCTGTCAAACAACACAGAAAGTGACAAGTAATGTAAACATTAACTTACAAATCAGGAAACATAATCAATTAGTACTACAACCTTAACCTAGTTTCAAGTGAGCACACACAGATTTCAGCAGATGCCATTGTAACAAAAATCGATATAGATTTTAGCTTAAACTCATGTCATGATAATAACTAAAATGTTTAACTGCACAGTTAAAAAGAAAACAGTATGATAAAGCTTAACAAGTGAACCTCATTAGAGTATAAATTGATTTCACAGCTATAAACAATATTGAACTGTTAATTTAAAAGACTTTCAGTATTAGCATGTGGTAGTTAACTGCTGGTATAAGTTCATTAGATGTGATAAAGTAATAAAATAATATCTATCACTGATCATACATTCATGTATTCAAACTTATACTCTAATGCACAGTGTGATGAAATGCTCTAAAAAGAAATCAAAGTAGGCTTTACTTACTCTTCCCATTTAGTATTTTCATCTGAATGTCTCAATATCCACAAACACACTTGTTCATGCTCTACGTTGGTCAATGAATATGGTTTTCCTTGTGAATTAGGTGGGTATGGACCTTCATAAGCATCACTGGGCATTGATATCTTTCCACGACACTTAAAATACTTTCGCCTCGTTTCAGGAAGTATCTCGACGCAATGGCGCGCTCCTTCGTTTACCTCATACTGTTTTGTAATAGTGCCTTCTACGTAATTTTTGTTGCAACCAAGAACCTTGTAGTACCTCATCATCCTGCACATGTAGTTAGTAAACAAAGATATGTAAGTTTCGCTTAGTTCCAAAAAGAATTAACTGAAGGGATATTAGCAACTAAAGAATTATATATACCTCTCGTAAGGGTACATCCACCTAAACTGAACATGCCCCAATTGATATGCCTCTTCTGCCAAGTGTACGACAACATGAGTCATACTAACAAAAAAACAGACGGGAAATACATTTCAAACACGCATAGTGACTCCACCACACGTTCGTGCATTATACGAAGCTCAGCACGATCAATAACCTTGGAAGTTAGTACTTTGAAAAACAATGATAAGTGTCGAACTGCCTCACGCAAAGGCTTATGTTCTTTGAAACAATGCATTATAAAAATAGGCATTAACCCCTGCATCAGAATGTGATAATCGTGAGACTTCAAACCCTTCAAGCATACTTTCCTTTTCCACTTCGCACTGTAACCAATTGGAACTTTAAGTGTGCTAAGAGTTTTACAGATGACTTCCCTTTCTGCTTTAGACAAAGAATAAGGTGCATGAGGCATCTGTACTTTTCCATTCTCTTCCGTCAGCCACAAGCCATTCTTTAAGTTTATCAGTTTTAAATATTTGCGCGCTAGTTGCCCATCCTTGTTCTTATCCTTATGGCTCATAAAAGTTCCAAACAAATTCTCCGCAAAATTCTTTTCTACATACATGACATCTACATTGTGCCGGATTTGTAGAAACTAATGAGATGAGATTAAGTTAGAAAGCAATTTCAAACAACACGTATTAAATTGAATATAGGTAACTGCTTCAAAACAAACAACACAAACATAACTATAACTATAACTATGCTTCAACACAAACAGCACAAACATAAATTAGTCTCCACTTTAAAAAGTTAAAGCAACAGAACCATTTGGAAATTAACCAATGCTATATTAGTCTCTACATGCATGACATCCATGATGCATATGTGGTAACTAGTTAAAACTTAATAATGTAATTCAAGTACACATTTCCACTTTCCCACCAGATTAAAGTACTAACATTTCGTGCATGACATGTTACGGGATTAACATTTCGTGCATGACAATTTGTTCACATATCTCACAACCGACCAAATTTATCACAACAAATATAACAAGTAAAGCTATGGAGATCAAAAATATATATATATATATATATATATATAACAAGTAACTGATAAGATGATATGACAATAAGTTATAAAGGAGGTTACCTTCCAATATGGTAGACAAAAAAAGATCGATCTCTTTGACCACAGAGACTCATGTATGACCGACCGCTTAACCAACTTCCCAAACTCTTTATCTGCGGTTGATGTCTTCTCGAATAATTCGTCGCCACTCAAAAGTCTTGGTGCACCCCTTGTCTCCTCAAATCCGGTGAACTCAGATGTTTTCCGTCTATAAGGGTGAAACCTATCTCTTAAAAACCTTCTATGACCCATATAAGCATACTTACAACCCCATTTTAGCCTCAACGCCTATGTATTTTCTCCACACATAGGACAACCAAATCTTCCAGAAGTTCGCAAACCGGAAACATGAGAATATGCGGGAAAGTCGTGTATGCACCATAGTAACATTGCTTTCATTGTAAAGGAACTCTTTGTATACGCATCATACGTTACTTCACCGATTGTCCATAAATCAATTAACTCGTCGATCAAGGGTTGCAAATAAATATCTATGTTGTGGTTGGGACCAAGTGGACTAGGAATCAGCAGTGTTAACATCGTAAAATCCTTTGACGTGCATTCATATGGCGGAAGGTTATAACAAGTAAGCATAACAGGCCATGTACTATGCGAGGTCATCATACCGAAAGGGTTAAAACCATCAGTTGCTAGTCCCAGACGTACGTTTCGTTTCTATTCTGCAAACTCAGGCCACTTCAAGTCTATTGACTTCCATTGTGACGAATCCACGGGATGTCTCATGTGTGTAGAACTTTATTCAACCTTAGCATACCATGTCATCAGCTCAGCTATCCATGTTGTACCATACATATGCTGCAACCTTTCTGTAACTGTAAAATACCTCAATCTCTTCACTGGAAACTTTTTTGTTGATGGACTACTCCCTTCTGGTGGTTTCTCCCATCTACTTTCACCACATTTAGGACACTTCTCTTCATTAGCATAGTCATTACGATAGAGAATACAATCATTAATGCAAGCATGGATGATATGGACCGGAAATTGAAATGGCTTAATCATGTCCTTTGCTTTATGACAATTAGATGGCAATGTGTTCCCATCTGGTAAGATAATCATCAAATATCCAAATAATTCAGTCATGAAAACATCAGAACATTGATACCTTGATTGCATACTTAGCAACTCAACTGTTGCTGACAGTTTTGTATGATCAACATCACAACCTGGAAATAAGGGTTGCACTGCATCCTCCAACCTCTTCCTGTGATTGAAAGTAGCCTTATCTTCAAAATCAGTACCAACTTCAACAACAGTACCATCTTCAACAGCAGTACCGTCTTCAACAACAGTACCCGGTTGGTCTCCAGGATTATCAAGACCACCTACACGTCCTAGTGTCTCATTGAACAAGTCCAATTTCCTCGGAAAAGATGTCGCAGCTCCATGATTCATATTATTATTGGCAGGTAATGTACGAGCTTGAACATTATTCACATGAGGTTGCTCTCTGTCATGGATCCATGTTCGGTATTGCCTGTCGAACCCATAATCAAGAAGATCCCCATGTATATCATCTACAGATTTTGGTAAACTGTTGTAATTCTTACACTTAATGCAAGGACAACGAAATTCTTTGATACCTTCACCAAGACTCTTTGTTGCAAACTGGATGAAAGATTGAACACTTTCAATCCATAGAGGTGAACCCTTACGTGCAAACATCCACTCTTTATTTGGAGTAGATATAAGATGTTGAGACATCTGCAAAACAAAGGATATACATATATAAATCAGAACCAACAATTCAAAAGAAACTAAATTGAAGTAGAATGATTTGCATTGTAAAATCATACCATACAAAAATCAGTTTATCCATCACGAATTGAAGTAGGATATTAAGAGGCAGTTAAATCAATTATCCCAAAAAAAAAAGAAACAAAGATATTAAAATATTGGAAAAGTATACGTACATCTTATATCACAAGTCTTATACAAAAAAATGAGAGTTCTATAATTTTAAACAATATAATATCATCACTTAGCATCATCTACTGGTTTTACATTAACTTAAGATTGAAAAATATGAAGTGGTAGTAATGTATAATTCTATCTTACTCTATGATTCTAAGGCTACACCAGGGGAGAATTTTTTAACAAACATAAGAAAAGAACTTTTTTAACTTGTGATGTGTGTGTCAATTCTTATGATTCAAAAATGATAATAGTGGAGAATTTGTTGGCCTTCCAACCTCGAGAATCACCTTAATAATATCTTGCCACAACAATTGCTAAAGCATTAGACCCTGTTTTTTAAGCACATCAAATGGGAGCCGGCAGCTAATTTCTATACCTCTTTGACGCACCTGCATGAATAAAAGCAAGTACTTGGTTTACATTTGATAGGAGGTCGAATTGACATAGACGATGAATTTATTAGGTGACCTGGGATCATTTTATAAAGCCACGATGTTTCAGTTTGACATGGCCAGAAAGTAAGAAAGAAGTGCGGGTTTGAAAACCTATGTTATGACTGAAATGATGACCAAAAAAATTAAACACATCCTCAAATTAACATGATGAGCTGCAATTAGTAAGGCAAAAGTGAAGCAGCACCTAGTCACGTGTTTCCTTATATCCATCCTGTAAAAGGTTCCTTGTAAGTACTTTCAATGACACTCAGACGTATTATGGCTACAGGTATACCCATCTCATACTGGTGATCATCATTTCTCCCATGGCCTTAGTGAGCACATATGTGTCTTGCCAACCGGGGAGATCCTCACCCTGTGAAAATGACAAACCAACTTCTTTAATAATGATCATTATTAAAGAAAGTTCAAACATCTAAGAGTAATATGAACTCAAACTTGTATTTTCTTGAGATGTTGTTAGCAGAGAAGTAGAAGGAAAAAAAAATATTACCATCTAAACCCAATTCAAATTTTCTTGGAATGTCTCTTTTTGAATACTATGCCCCAAACAACATTAGTACTTGTATATTTTTAGAATTCCTAAATTGAACTGATGGATTAGTTCAAGTATGCCATATTTCATTTCAAAAGCATATAAGAATGATGACAGCCAAATCATCTTCATAACAAATTTTCTACATTTAAATGCTCGCTTCATTTCACATTATCATATAAATTATCTGCTAGTGCTACATTTTAAGATTTGCCAGCAAGATATAAACTAACTAACCAGAAACCCATGTGATATACAATATCATCTTAAAAAATACTATCTTTCAAGCGCTAAAAGCTCGCCGTTCCTAGAGTAGAGTCCTAGCTTCCCATCTTTCTCAAACGATTAAATGTAAATCCATGCATACATTTACAGACAAAAAGATGGCTCTAAAAACCAAGCTTGATCAACACAGTACATACATGGCATCAGTTTAAGGAAAATAGGAAGTACCCAGCAACATATACTGACACTCAAGAAAATTTTCTAACGCATAGCTTTGTTTCTACAGCTTCAATTACACATTAAGTTGTCAACCTAGAGTCACATATCAAAAATTTACCACCTGAAAAATAGATTTAAGTTTCTTTTCATAATCTTGTACAATTTCATTGAGGCAATTAAACATACATATTCTGTAAACATTCAAATCTTATTCAAAATCAAAATCATAACTGGAAAGAACTTATCAAATCAAGCAATGAACAAAAAAAACAAAAAATCAAAACAAAAAATCAATATAAATGAAACCAGTGTTACTCACTCAAATCAGATGGTACCCAAAGTCATATGAAATTACACAAATCCACATAAAAAAGTATGAAAGCATGAACATCACTCATTGATTACAAGTACACTACTTATTTTGACCTAATTAAAAAAAAACCACAAATTCAATAACCAACTGAAACTGAAATCAATTAGTCTAAACCCTAACAAATTTTAACTTAGAAAATAGTACTTACCCTAATAAATTGGTGAGCTGGAGATCTGAGTTCTGAAATCAAATCAGAGTTGTTGAGCCTTTAAATCCTCCGAAGGTTCAATAAATTAGGTCAAGTACATATCGAGAATTAAAAGCCTAACAGAAACTTCGAGAATTAAAAGCCTAGCCGTAAACTTAAATCTACCTAAGAATGTTTTTCTGAGAAACTTAAAATCTGTCGAGAGAGTGAATAAAATTTACGAGAGAGAGAATATATTTCCTTTCTTTCTTTTTTAGATTTTCTTGGATGGATAAGAAACTTATGGTGTTAAAAGAGTCAGATTGATAACTGACTCAGCTGAATGGGCTGAATCGCCTCTAAACGAGTCAGATTGCATTTTTGATTTTTTCCCAGATAAGTTCTTATGTTTGTAAACGATGTAATCTTCTTATGGTTTTTGATGAAGTTGAAATTTGAATGTAAAAGATTATGGTAATGAAAAGAATCAATTTGTAGCTTCTTTTTTTTCTTCAGATTCTCAATTAGCAATGAATTGAAGTTCCTGTGCAACATGATAATTATCAAAAAGAAAAATTGGTCTTGCTGGATTGAAATTTGAGGATAGACAACAAGTTAAAAGTTACTAACAATATTGAAACGGAAATGATGTAAAAAATCTGAAAGTTAATAATAATATATTTCATTAGATAAGGCATGGCTCCAAAACATGCCTAAGCTACATATTCATATAGAAGTTGCAAGACACTTCTTTACATGTTTTGAGTATCTTCTTCTTTCCAAAAAAAAAGAGATGAGAATCAAAACCATACAAACTTGCAAGAAATCCCAAAATAGTTACATCTGAAAGTTAAGCTTGCCCACAATAGTTACATCTGAAAGTTTAGCTTGCCCAAAATAGTTACATCTGAAAGTTAAGCTTTCCCAAAATAGTTACATATATAAAACCAATACCTAAATATATATCTGAAAAACTTACATGTATACCAACCCAAAAAGAAACCCAAAAAATCAGTACCTCCACAAAAAACCAGAACTCCAACTTCATTAAAACCCAGCACCATCAGTGGCAATTAGACTAACAGGGTGTTGAGGCCAGAAAATCTTTTCTCCTATCATAACATCCTTAAAAGTTCCATCGCCATCACAGAGAGCCTCAGATTTTATACAAACTTCATCAATTTGGACCAAATGATATTCATCATTTGGTGGAGGCCTACTCCTATCTATATGGACCAAGGCAAGGCATCTCTTTCTCATATTTCTCAAAATTACTGCTTGATCAGTTCTAGTTTGACAAGAACCACCATTCATTCCCTGCAGATCATAACCATAGTCATAATTATGGCAATAAGAATTACTGGTGCACATCATAAAAACAATGCAAACAGAGGAACAATCCCGTTGAAAAAAGTTATACTCATGTTCAAGCTTTTGATATCAATAAAAACCATAAAGTGGAGGTTGTTATATATTATTCAAGGAAGCATATATTAATCTAAGGAAGGAATCATAAGGAAGAAAGTAACCATAAGGTTGTACTCTTATTGTCCATGAAAATGACAACAACAAAAAAAGAAAAAAGTAATCTAAAAAGAAGACAAACAAATCATTGGGATGGATACATACATGGTTCACATTTACAAAGAAGACAAACAAATCATTGGAGAAACAATGACTAATTGTGAAAACCTAGTATAAGATTCTAGTTCACTATTAATTGGTTAATCAAACATGAAATTTCAAAACAGTATTGAACAAACGTTCTTGAAAACAACAATAAATCAAAAAAAAAAAACGCATGCAATTGATCATTAACTTGTTATAGAATTCTACCTGAGCATTAGCATTGCTGGTGCTAGTATTGCAGCTTAAACCAGCCATTAGCGTCTCAATAGTGACCTCAAGAGTACGAACACGATCAACAACAGCTCTAGTCTTCAGCACCTATTGACGTAACTGCTCCCTTGGAATTGCAGAAGCAATCAGTCCAGTCTTTGATATCCCACCTCCCATTCCTCGAACAAAGCCTCTATTATCAATTCCAAGCACCTATCAGTGACAATAAAATAAAATAAATTCATTTTGCAACTGACAAGTTTTTATTTTTTGGCAAACTGCACTACGAAATCATATGCACCCACTGTGGCGACTGAATCTTTGTCCAAATTTTTTTCCTCTCTATACTGCTCAGTTTCGTTCAACTCCCTTATCTTTGCCTGGAAAGTTAATCAGATGATATGTAAGTAGAAAACAAATTTCAAAGAAAACCAAAAGACAAATATATGCAAGTCAATCAAAAACCAAGAAAGAAAAATCACAGGACTTACAACATATTCTCTGCATTTTATATCATAACAATCTGGGTCCATTAAATCAAGTTCTTCTTGAGGGATTTCTTGGTAAACATGGGTTGCCAAGTATACAGCAGATCTTGATACACTGCCGGTTGGACTTTGTTTCTCCATCACATGCCGACGACGAGCAATGCCATCCCTTCTAGTAGTATGCAGAACTTTCAGTTGCTTTCTTGATTCCTTCCCTATTTCCCTTAGTTTCTGATCCTTAGAAGAAGCATACATGTCAACAAAGGCTTCCCAATGATCTCTCCTCACACCTACTGGTCTATTATGCTTTTTCGCAGCAATATTATAAAACTTATCACACCAATTTCTTATTTTAGTCTTTATGTTTTTTCATGACCTATTTGCCATCCTTAAAGCTTTTGCCTTGATGATTTCAGGTACCTTGTACTCATTCTTAAGGCTCCTCCAAATTTCTTCCTTATATTCCGGAGGGACTATCTTCCAATCCTCATAATGTGGTGAGACGACACTCCTTGCTATCACCCCAAGTCTGGAAGCATATGGCTTAGAAATATCTTCTATTAGTTGGCCCAAGGAATTGAATGGGATTTATGGAAGTTGATCATCTACTGAAAACACAACAAATTATATGTCAATATATAACATAACATATATCACATAAAGGAAACTAAAAAAACAGAGTTGTATATTATACCATTTATGATTTCCACGGTTTCACCATGATCATCATCTGCCTGATGAAAAGCCTCATGCCATTCATGTCCTTCAGGTTGATTCCCATTACCTGGGATTGGAGAATGGTCACCATGTGACGAAGACACACGTTGACTCCCTACACTTGGACTTGCAGCTGTGTTTGCACCATTAGTTGATGGAGAGCCTTGTGAATCGAGCAAACCCCTTGGCCAGTTAACTTCATTTGAGGTAGGAGTAGTACTTGGCAACCTAGTACTAGCACACCTAGTACTTGCATAACGGAATCAGCTAGTACCTCCAACATGAATTCTCATCTCTGTATACAGGACAACATAACACAAAATCTTAGTCAACTTGGATTAAACAAACAAATCCAATTATTATTTTCTAATGAGCATATAAAAATAAAACTATAGTTCGTCCAATCAACATGCATATCGTATGACACAAAAGAAAACATCACAATTAGCAATATGGATGTACATGGATACAATTCTAACGCATAAAAGAAAAAATGCATTTTGAAACTTAAACTTCTTGATAAAAACCCGTCCCAACTTTCGGAGACTTGGGTTTGGGAATCAAGTTACAGGTCGGTCAGGAAGGTGTTGAGCACCTAACCCACCCAACCAAATAGTCAGTCTTTTACCATAGCATTGGAATTCTAGGGTTATGCAGATGAAATAATAAGAAAGACAATTTGAAACATGAATTCAAAACAAACAGTGGATACAAACATATCATGTTATGCTAGAGACTGAGCTATGAGGTACTAAATTCTGGAAATTTAAACATTAGGTGCAGCCTAGAGAGGCGGCTGAAACAATTGAATCAAGATGTAAGGCTTAAAACTTTTAAGGCTCACCAATGACACATCCCTACAGTTAAGCAAGAAAAGGAACGCTACAAAAGGACAACTTTGCGGACACGCCTTTAAAATGTGTCCACATGACACTCAATTCTGATTGGTTATATTCAACAACCAATCTGAATCAAGTGTCACATGGACATACTTTAGAGGTTTTTCAACAAAGTAGAACACCTACATAGGTAAAGAATCAAACACATATTATTATCATCCATAGATCTAATGATATTGGAGAGCAGATAACCTTCAAATCTTATTAAACAAACAATCTGATCAGGACAGAGTACACATTGACACTATTCAAGCATTCAATTTGATCACCATGAATATTCAGGTAATTATAAAACCAGCAAACTCAATAACCAACTTGAAGAACAAAAACTAACCCAAAATGACTTTAAGTTTGCTGACAATAACAAAATACTTTTAATAACATGACTATGTACTGCTATACGGTAGATCAACAACAACATGATTGCAAGAAATTCTATTTCAGGCCTATAACCACACTTATGAGATAGCAGTTAAGCTTCTAAACATATCAACAAAAGCCATACTTTACTTACTATAAAAATCCAACTATCGAGCTAGATTGCAGGATTAGCTAGCAAGATTATAGCCAAATTACTTTAACCAAAAAAAGAAGAATACTGCAAACAAATAACACATCAAAATTCATATCACTGATTCACTATGCTTGTAGTTGATAAGATATCAGAAACCAACAACTGCCTACATAGTATATCTAATTTACATTTCTTAAATTTAAGTGGAGATGTAAGTAAAATTTACAATACAAGTAAGCAGAAGGAGATCACAGGAGATGTATATATTTGTACATTCTGCTGTGTTCCCAGTACCAGTTCAGTCATCATTATACTAGTGAAGATCTTCCTGTAACTTAAGCTGTTGAAGTTCAAACTGAAATCAACAAAAAAAAAAGATAAATAATTAGAACCCAAGATAATCAACCAAAAAGCTACTCCAGTTAAAAGAAATTAAAACAATTAAAATTAAAATCAAATTGAAGCCTACCATGTACCTGATGAACAAACTCAAACCTCAGTAATCAAACTAAAATCAACAAAAAACGATAAATAATTAGAACCCGCTGAAGATAATCAACCAAAAAGCAACTCCAGTTAAAAGAAATTAAAAAAAAAATCAAAATCAAATTGAAGCCTACCTGTACCTGATGAACAAACTCAAACCCTAACTCAGAGATGAAACTATCAACAAAAAAAGATAAATAATTAGAACCCACTGAAGATAATCAACCAAAAATCTACTCAAATTAAAAGAAATTAAGAAATAAAAAAACTCAAATTGAAACCTACATGTACCTGATGAACAAACTCAAACCCTAACTAAGAGATCAAACTGAAATCAACAAAAAACCAATAAATGATTAGAACCCAATGAAGATAATCAAACAAATAGCAAAACAAGTTAACATAAAATAAAAAATTTGAAACTCAAATTGAAACCCTAATTACTCTACCTGATTTTGTTTAGAAAATTAAACCATAAAAGCACTAAATACACAGCCGTAGAAGGTTAATCGAGTTTCTATTCGGTAATTACATAAACTTAATGGTGGATTTCTGATTCATAGTGAGGGGATGGTGAGGGGTTTCTAAAGTGAGTTTTTCTTTCTGCTGTGGCCAAGTAACGGAAGGAGAAGAGAAAGAAGAAGAGAAGAGAGAGAGAAATGTGAGGGAATTTATATAGAATCGATGAAAACGAAGTTCACATCCAGCCGTAAATAGGTTAGAAAGATCTTGACCGTGGGATATGGCGGCAAATTTCCCGCTCAACGAAACTATCAAAACTGCAGCTCACGGCAGGGGGTCTCTGAATCGGAGCTCCCGGAAGGGTAAAATTGAACATATTTTTTTTTATTAAGAGACGGCTATTAAGGCTCCCAGAATTTTTCCGGTTTTTTATTATATCAGAGACCGCTTTTACGGGTCAGAGGCCCAACTACCGTTACTGGGGGTCTCTGATGTGTGTCGGTAAACACCCATTTTCCACTAGTAATAGACATTCCTTCATGCATTCTAAGAGTATTTAATTTCTTCTTAAGATATAAACGATTAATTACGGATTTAGTCATATACCTCTTCTCCAACTTGTTCCATAGCCCGTCCGGTGTCGTTTCCGTCGCAACTTCTCTCAAGACCTCATTTCTCAAACACAATAAAATTAATCCATGTGCTTTCTCTAAGAGCTCATCCTTTTCCTCATCCTTCAATGTTGTTCCAAGACCAGTTTTCCCCTTCAAAGTTTTCACCAAACCTTGTTGCACCAAAAGAGCCCTCATCTTTAGCCTCCATAAATTGAAATCATTCCTTCCATCAAATTTCTCAATCTCATACTTTTCCTCCATTGTAGATCGCTTCCACCCAGAGCTCTGATACCAATTTGTTAGAAACAATGGCTCTTCCAAGCACAATCAATCAAGAATTGAAATAGAAATGAAATCAAGAGTAAAAGAAGCACACACAACACAAGGATTTATAGTGGTTCGATCAAGATTATCTACATCCACTTTGGAAGACGACGATAACGTTTTCACTATGATTCAAACAAGATTACAAGAGTATGATTCACTCCCTTACACTCTCTCTTAGTTACATATGTTTCTCTCTTACTAAAACTAGAGGATGTGAAGAGTACTTATATCTTCTGATATCTTCTCTTGCACAAAAGGTATGCCTTCCCTTGTACAAATATATGCCTTCTCTTGCACAAAAGTTATTCCTTCCTGATGCAGGGTTATAGGATTAAACATTAACTGAACACAAAAAACTCTCTGAGTTTCATTCTTTTTTCTCCATTCATCAAAAACTGCCGACTAATACATCAAACGAACCCTTAAATAGAACCCTAAACTTGCAAGCTAAGAAAAAGATAAACAAACTAATAAGTTAATCCTTATCAAAATGCGACAAACCCGTAAGCTATAAATGTGGAGATAAACACCACAAAACACCTATGACCATTCTAGAATATAACTCCCTAAAAACTCTCTACTCGCGTAGATAATTTGCATGATTGAGCAACTGTTGGTTCTCGGGCCTCCACTAAAGCCATAGCCAATTATCCTACTTCATCATTCTCCCCGGCTCAAATAAAATTCGTCCCGAATTTTTCCTCTTCATTCTTCCCACGATCAAAAACATCATGAAGCACATCGGACAAGATTTTTTTTTTTTTACTGGATCAGTTGATATCCTTGTTAGTTTTCCTTCGTTGTTGCACAAGGTTGTAAACCTTCACTATTTGTAACACACCATAGAGATTTGGGAGAAAAACAACAACCATTAAATTCCGTTTACTGTGTGAGTATCTACACCCAATAGGACGTAAAAATACAGCATAGAGGACTGCAACTCCTAGCACATCCATGTTGACAACAATAATTGCCGAGAAACCCCCAGCACGGATAGCTATCTGTAAAGCCTCTCTTGCACATTGCCTGGTAGAACTAGATACTCGAACATTTGTACGTACGGATACCAAAATCACCATGAAAATGAGTATTAGCATAAAACTCAAAATCATCCCGTGTGTACCAGATGTATGTTTTGATGTTTTGCAATCAAAATCCACAGCCGCGTCAATATTTAGCAACACGTCAAATTAATCGACATCTTCATATTTTGCAAATAATATCTGGTCCAAGTTAAACTCTAAACCCTTCCAAGCAACCAACCAAATTCTTCTTTTGTTTCCTTGTATTTTCCGACTCATTAGTTTAGCATCTGTCGTCCTTATGTATTTCCTATTACTCACTCTAACAATTGCATTCCAAACAGTTACCTGAACCATCATATCACCGTTGCTAGTTTCTGACCTTTTCTTCTTGTTGAGCTCTACTTGCATAACTTCCAGTTGTTTAATAATGAGTGGAGTCCTATGTCGTTCAATCTTCGATCGCTCAGCACCAGTTAAACTTTGAAGTCCATCAGCTCCAGTTTCCCCTATCGTTTTATTTTCTTTGAAACCAGTGAACGCCATTTTCAGTTTCGACTTACCTCGATCAAAGACAAGAGCCATAACTTTATCTCCTTGTATCCATTCTATACACCTTTGATTAAGGTTAGATGTATCTACATACTTCCCTTTCTTGTTGACAGTTTCATTAAAAACTTGAGATACACAATAGTGCATGCACAAGTCAGCTAACATTTTTTGGCAAATCAGCCTCTCGAGAACAAAAATAGTGTACCACTTAGGATGATGAATCACACTAGAAGCCATGTCTTTTGACGCCGGTTCTATCAAACCTTTCTCCCAGTAACAAACTAGGTTGTTCAACGATCCTCCCACGTGATGAAGCTTATGCTCATACAAAGAAACACATACACCAACACATAAATGAAACGAAGATAAAGAAATGTTACCTATCGTACTTTCCGTGTTGACTTCAGATTTCAAACTTCCTTGTCTTGACATAACTTGAAAATCTTGTATGAAGACCCGTACATAGTTTCTGTTACTTTCATAGGATTCAAAAATCAAAATGCTTCGGTAAATCTGACCCAAAACTATTTTCACGTTAGAATAAATATATCCACAACCAAGAATCCGGTACACACATGCATTATGGTTAAGAGCATTAAATCCCATTGCATCTGGACATCTGTGAGTCCACTTTGCTACTGCCAAGATACTTCTGTGCGTAAATCGATCAAGCACAAAAGATAGGATTTTTAATGCGGGCCATCGCAAAACTTCCTCCATCTGAATATTAGTATTGGGATATTCTGTGTTAGCACAACAAATGACACTTCCCAAGTTTCCCGGTAATTTTTCATCTGTATCCTTTGTATTGGTGTTCGAGGAAATTCAACCTCGAATTTTATATTTGTGACGGAAAAATATTTTCTTGTAAAATGCTGAACTAGAAGTGATATTTTCTATCATTTGTAAAGATTAAAATTCATTAACAGAATGTAAAAGATCCACCTGATTACTTACAATATTTGTAGCTTCTCTTGTACGAGGATCAATACAAGCTTGTTGATGAAAAACTTCATCACTCGGATAAGTATCATAGATTGATGGTAAGTCCCAATCCACAATAATTCTTTCTTCTGCTTTTTCACTTACTGAGATCAACGATTCCTCATGAACAACATGTCCCGATTGAAACAAATGTTCATCTTCTGTAGAAACTCCATTAAACTTATCTAGTAGCGAGCTACTATCAAAGTACAGGATGACAACTTTCAATCCAGATTCACAATCCCTGCAATCACGCGATTGATAAGCAGTGAGTTGACCACCCTCTACGTTACCAGCGAAGACATCATACATGTCTTCCTCATCATCATCATCCTCCGCTTCTCGCTGATTTGGATATTGACGGTGTGTTGAATAATTAATTAGTAGTTGTAACATTAGTCATCAAGATTGACTAATGAATTAGTAGTAGTAGGTGGAAGTAGTTGTAGGGTGGCTATAGGGTGGCTTGTAGGATGGCTTGTTTTTCTTCCTCCCTTCCTTATTTTATTCCTCCCTTTCTTATTTCTTCCTCCCTTTCTTATTTTCTTTGTAGAAGACTTTCTCTTCTCTTGTAACACTATATATATCTCTTTTAGAGATTGATTTATAACATAACAATTATTTTTGAGTTGAACCTTAAGTTTAACATGGTATCAGAGCTCCATGGTGAGTTGAGTGCTTCTTAGTAATAGTGAGTGCTTTGTTACTTTGATTGATCCTTCTTACGCTGGCTTAAGGTTCTTGTTTTTCTTTATACACTTATTGAAATAAGTAAGTTGTACTACTGATTTTATGATAAACTTGTTATGTTTATGATTGTCCTTTTTAAATCCTACTTAAACTTGTTAATCCATTTATCTTGGACTAAGTAAGTTGTACTGCTGTTTTTGTTTCGTACAAACAGTTATCATCTTTGATCAAGATTTTTTTTATTGAGTTTGTTTTTCTTAAGCAAACCCCTGTTAAGTTTGTTTTCATATATTTAGTTGATTTGTCAAATTTAATTTCTCTGTGCAAGAGAGAAAACTTGATTTGAATTTAAACTCTTACCGTTTTTACCGTTATAGGACTTGTTCCTCTTATTCGGCTACTCATATAATTTTTAGCTGCTAGGTAGAATCTAGCCGGTTTGTTTTTCACCCCCCCAGAAACAGTTGTGTACACAATCAGTTTCATTTGTACCTTTTTTTGGTCATTTAATAAATAAAAAAAACGCTTGCCAAGTTTTTCGCAAGCTGCTTGCGACCTGTATTCATACTTCATAATTTCTTATTTAATCGTGATAATGTCTTCCGTTAGACGTTGTGTTTACTGTGGAAGCAATTCACACTTCGTGGAGAAATGTTTCAAGAAAATTGGTTATCCCGATTGGTGGGACGCCTATAAAATACAAATAAAGATTGACCAAAAAGGGGTAGATACATGTACTTTAATGATGACTACGACGACCGATACTCATTCTTCCGTGGTGGAATCTCATTCTTTGGTGAACCCGAACCTCTTCCAGCAATCAATTAAGGTTGACTTCTCTTTACTTGCTACTGATTCTGGAAAAGATCATGGTTGGATTCTCGACTCTGGTGCTACGGGTCATATGACGTTCGATGCCTCTATTTTGAGAGATCCGTTGCTACCTGCGTATACAACTATTTCCAACGCCAATGGTGTACCGTATCCGGTTACCGGAGCTGGGAGAGTTGATTTAACACCTTCCTTGTCCTTGGAACACACATTATTGGTTCCTTATCTTTCAAATAATCTCTTGTCTGCGGCACAAGTAACCGCACAGTTAAATTGTTTAGTACTAATCTATCCCACTTTCTGTCTTCTTCAGGATCTCGGCAACGGGGAGATAATTGGGCGAGGTACTAAGAGAGATGGTTTATATTACATCGACGATGTTTGTGAAGGGAGATCTCTTTCAGTTAAAAGGTCTTCTTGTGCATCTAAAAATCAGATCTTACTGTGGCACCGCCGTTTAGGACATGCTTCTTTTGGATATTTGGAGCACTTGTTTTCTGATTTGTTTAAGTCTTGCAAACTGTCAGACTTTAAATGTGATACTTGCATTCTTGCGAAGAGTCATCGTACTACTTAACCAGATAGTTTCAGTAGAAGATACGTCCCATTCGATTTGGTTCATTCTGATGTCTGAGGACCTTCTCGTATTACCAGTACTTCTGGATTTCGGTGGTTTGTTATCTTTATCGATGATTGTACTCGTATGACTTGGCTCTATTTAATGAAGAATAAAAGTGATGTGTCTGATCGTTTTCGCGCATTTCATAAAATGATTCAGACACAATTTTCGGCTAACTTAAAGGTCCTTCGTTCTGATAATGGAGGTGAGTATGTTAATGAAGTATTACAAAGATACTTTGGAGAACATGGAATTATTCATGAAACTAGTTTCCCATCTACGCCACAACAAAATGGTGTGGCGGAAAGAAAAAATCGCTAGTTACTTGAAATTACGAGGGCATGCTTGATTGGGTCAAATATGAAGCCAAAATTCTGGGAAGAAGCTATTACTAGTGCAGTATATCTTCTTAATCGAGTACCAACAAGTGTTTTAAAATTTCAGACACCGTTGGACAAATTGGCTTCATTTGTAACAATACCTTCTCATCTTAAGCTTCCTCCACGAGTATTCGGTTGTGTTGTTTTTGTACATCTGCAGAAACATCTACGTACAAAGCTAGATCCTTGTGCTATCAAATGTGTTTTTATTGGTTATCATCCATTCCAGAAGGGTTATAGGTGTTATCATCCTCAAAGTCATAAATTTTATGTTACTATGGATGTCACCTTTTCTGAGCACGAAATGTTTTACTCATCCGATGTATCTGATTCTCCTCTTCATGGAGAGAGTGATATTGAAGAGTTGAATTGGATGGATTTTTTTCCGACTAATAGTGAAATTAATATGACAGCAAATGAAACAAGCATAAGTACACATCAAACTGTCAGTAGTTCAATAATTGATGATATACAAGTCATGGAGCCGGTTCAAGAGTTCGATATTCCTGTTGCCGAAGAAATTGACACCCCTGATCTTGAAGCTCCATCTCTCTCTTCATCAACAGTACCTACATCTAATTGTCCTCCAGCCGGTGCCGATGTCCCTGAGGTAAGGATATATTGTTCGATTAATACTAATGATACTTGTGAACTACCTGACACCGACAGGTACCAGTTGCCACCAAGGAGTAATCGTGGAGTTCCACCAGATCGTTTTTCACCTGAAGCAATAAGGAAGGTGAAATACCCTATTTCGAATTACGTGTCAACTCATAGATTATCAAAAGAGGGAAAAGCGTTTGTCAGTCAAATGGCAGATGTTACTATTCCCAGAACAGTAGAAGAAGCACTATCTAATCCTAAATGGGCTGGTCCTATGAAAGAGGAGATGGTGGCACATGAAGAAAATGGTACATGGGATATAGTCTCACTACCAGAAGGAAAGAAACCAGTTGGCTCTATTGACAGGTATAAAGCAAGACTTGTGGCTAAAGGGTTTACCCAGACTTATGGTATTGATTATCAGGAGACGTTTGCTCTTGTTGCAAAAATAAACACTATTCGAGTATTATTGTCTTTGGCAGCAAATATAGGATGGCCTCTACAACAATATGATGTAAAAAATTCTTGTTTACATGGTGATTTGCAAGAAGAAGTCTACATGACACTACCTCCAGGTTATAATGCTCCAAACAATGTTAATGTTGTGTGTAAGTTAAAGAAGGCTTTATATGGTTTGAAACAATCTCCCAGAGCATGGTTTGGTAGATTTCTCATTGCAATGAAGAAGTTTGGGTATATACAAAGTAATGCTGATCATACCTTGTTCCTTAAAAGAGTAGGTGACAAGGTAACTGCTCTTATTATCTATGTAGATGATATGGTGGTAACAGGAAATGACCCTGAAGAGATGAGTAATCTGAAGAATTTCTTGTATTCTGAGTTTGATATGAAAGATTTGGGTGGACTTAAGTACTTCTTGGGTATTGAAGTTAATCGATCCAGAAAGGGAATTTTCTTGTGTCAGCGAAAATATGTGATTGATTTTTTGAAGGAAACTGGTATGACTGGTTGTACGCCAATCGGGTCTCCTATGGAACAAAATCATGGTCTTGAAGAATGTTCTGATCAAATACCAGCAGACAAAGGAAAATACCAGAGGTTAGTTGGTCGCTTGATTTATCTTTCTCATACAAGGCCAGATATTGCTTATGCTGTAAGTGTTGTAAGAAGATTTATGAATAATCCGGGTCAGCAACACATGGATGTAGTCACCGGGATACTAAGATATTTGAAGTCCGCACCAGGCAGAGGTTTGATGTTTTCAAAACATGGACATCTTGATGTATCAGGTTACACTGACTCAGATTGGGGAGGCAAAGGCGATAGGAGAAGATCGACATCTGGGTATGTTACCTTCGTCGGGGGTAACTTAGTAACTTGGAAGTCTAAGAAACAACATGTTGTTTCCTTGTCAAGTGCTGAAGCAGAATATAGAGCAATGGTAAAAGGCATTTGTGAATTATTATGGTTGAAAAGGATTATAGGAGAGCTTGGGTTCCCATCGAAAAACCTATGAAGTTGTTTTGTGATAATCGATCAGCAATCAAAATTGCGAGAGAATCCGGTGCAACATGATCGAACGAAACACGTGGAAATTGATAGGAACTTCATTTATGAGAAACTTGAAGAAAAAATTATTGAAGTACCATATGTCCGAACAACACAACAACTGGCGAGATATTCGACTAAGGCCGTATCAAATAAAATATTTAACGATTCACTTGTCAAGTTGGGCATCTGTGACATATATGCACCACCTTGAGGGGGAGTGTTGAATAATTAATTAGTAGTTGTAACATTAGTCATCAAGATTGACTAATGAATTAGTAGTAGTAGGTGGAAGTAGTTGTAGGGTGGCTATAGGGTGGCTTGTAGGATGGCTTGTTTTTCTTCCTCCCTTCCTTATTTTCTTCCTCCCTTTCTTATTTTCTTTGTAGAAGACTTTCTCTTCTCTTGTAACACTATATATATCTCTTTTAGAGATTGATTTATAACATAACAATTATTTTTGAGTTGAACCTTAAGTTTAACACGGTGCTCTTGTTGTTTCTGCATAACAGCCATCTGACGGGTGAGCACTTCAACCTGTCGTTCTAGTTTTGTAATCCTCTCAGACTTCATCATCCCCTCCAGATGAGGAGGAGCACGACCAGCAACTCTACGTTCCTCTCTTCCTCGAGCCATGAACGTTATTTGTTTCTAGCGCCAAAACTGATGCAGGGTTATAGGATTAAACATAAACTGAACACAAAAAACTCTCTGAGTTTCATTCTTTTTTCTCCATTCATCAAAAACTGCCGACTAATACATCAAACGAACCCTTAAATAGAACCCTAAACTTGCAAGCTAAGAACAAGATAAACAAACTAATAAGTTATCCTTATCAAAATGCGACAAACCCGTAAGCTATAAACGTGGAGATAAACACCACAAAACACCTACGACCATTCTAGAATATAACTCCCTAAAAACTCTCTACTCGCTTAGATAATTTGCATGCTTGAGCAACTGTTGGTTCTCGGGCCTCCACTAAAGCCATAGCCAATTATCCTACTTCATCACTTCCCTTGTACAAAAGACATGCCTTCTCTTGCACAAAAGAAGACTTGCCTACACTTGCATTCTCTTGCACAAAAGGTAAACGGGCAAACGGGTCGGGTAAATGAATCGACCCAACTGAATACTAAACCGTATTCAAGACACATACACTACATTATATATTGAGAAACTTGATACAAACTTGTACGTCGATATATGCAGAAGTGACATGAAAACCAGAACACACTATAACTGTTAGGTCTTCTGCATGGGTGCAGGTCTTTGGGAACTCAAGTATAATCATTAACTGATTAGAGGAAGCTTAGGATACCACTTTTCTTCTTGAAGCACCAAATCTTGCAACTTTGGTGATCATGCAACAACAACATTTTTAGCAAATGAAAGCAAATAGTAAAACACCGCCATGAGATTCCTAACTTGGTAATCGCAGTTTCACTTTCACAAAAGATCATTCGATGCTTGCGCATAGGAACACATATTTCAACAAAGCGAAAGCAAAGTAAAATCGAAAGCATCACTCCGGAATGAATGCCAGCACTTCAATACTTCTTTGATCATTCAAAACTTAGTTTTATCCGTCATAGAATAACAGTGTGCTTGTGATACACATTCACTGAAATGCAAAAGAAGAAGGTATCCATTTTATTGTGGAGGTTTTTATTTTATTCTTTTTCCTTCATATTTTCTTGATTTTTTTATTTTTTTTTACATGAAACTAGTTGGAAGCCTAACAAGCTAGGCTCCAACGACATACTACTACATTAATTGAACAGGTTGCTGTGCTAGCCTACCAGCGAGCCTCATGGGTAACCTTGCCAAGGGGAGCCGAAGCGAGAGGGGGGGCGAGATTGTGTCACAAGGGGGGCAAACTAACACTACCTTCCATGTTAATTCATGCAATATTACGCCATTGGGGACTTAAACCTGGGACCTCCTGGAACGCATGAAACTTCGGGGAACGGGATGACCAGCTGAGCTAGGGCCCGTTCTTGATTGATTATTCTTTTTCCTTTATCTGTTTTGCAAGTGAAGTACATGCATGGACTTGTGCAATATAAAATTTGGCTTCGACGTTTATTTGACCAATATAAACTAGTAGTCTACTATTCAATATACAAATCTGTTCCCTCTTCTTGATTACACACCTCCTCTTTCAGTCCGTGCTTGTCATATCAGCAATGGATTATGTTAGTCCCATCATCGACATAATCTCTCATCTATGGGATTGTTCTGCTACCCATAGAAACTATCTCTGTGAGCTAAAACAAAATTTAAATGCTTTAAAGAGTTCCTTTACAAAATTGGAAGATCGGAGAGATGATGTGAAGGAAAGGGTTCATGCGGCTGAGTCAAACCCTATGGAGCCAGCAAAACGTACTAACGAAGTTAGCGGTTGGCTTGGAAGAGTAGAAATCTTGGAACAAGAAATTGAAAACATATTAAAAGAAGGTGTGAAGAACGAAGGAGGAAGCTGTATTTGGTGTTGGGGTCGAAAAAATTGTTGTAGCGGTTACAAACTTGGCAAGATTGTGGTGGAAAAGCTGAATGAGGTCAACAATTTGTGGAATGAAGGTGTCTTCCAAGTGTTGGTTGATAAGTCTCAACTCGCTGCTGTTCGAGAGATACCCGCAAAACAAGCTGTGGGAATAGAGTCAACTCTAGAGGAAATATGGAGGTTATTAACTGATGAGGAAAGTCCCGTGAGAATCATAGGCTTATATGGAATGGGGGGAGTCGGAAAAACAACTCTTCTGAAGAATGTACACAATGAATTTCTCAAAAGAAAGCATCAGTTTGATAAAATCATTTGGGTTGTCGTATCTCAAGTTCTAAACATCGAAAATATTCAGAAACAGATCGGCAAGTCACTTGGCTTGTCATGGCCAGAAGAAACAAATACACATGACAGAGCCAAAGACATAATGGAAGTGTTGAAGAATAAAAAGTTTGTGTTGTTGTTAGATGATATTTGGGAAAGGGTTGATTTACAAAATATTGGGATTCCATATGCCGAAATTAAAACTCAAGAACTAACAACCAAGTATAGAGCTATATTCTCTACCAGATCCGAATCCGTGTGTGGGTTTATGCAAGCTGATGAAACTATCAAAGTAAATTGTTTAGATTGGGATGGTTCCTGGCGTCTTTTTCAACAAAATGTCAGTAAAAGAGCGCTAAGTTGCCATCCAGATGTATCCGAGCTTACTATCAAAGTTGCGGAAGAATGTCTTGGTCTTCCTCTAGCACTGATCACTATTGGTCAAGCCATGGCTAGCAAAAAGACTCTCCGAGAGTGGCAACATGCACTTAATGTTCTACAAAAATCAGCATCAGATTTTTCAGGTATATATGTCCAAATTTTAGTGTTTGTTGCTCTTTTTGTAGCACATTACTGATTTTTGGGTGGCATGATATATATTTTCAATGCAATCTATAGCCAATCTAGTTCGTGTGTTAACGATTTCTGAGTTTTGTTAAATTTAATTCTTCCTCATTTTGTGTTCTTAGGTGTGGCTGATAAAGTATTAGCTATTATGAAGTACAGCTATGATAATTTAGAGAACGAAAAACTGAAATCTTGTTTCTTATACTTCTCCTTATACCCTGAAGATTATTCGATTTGGAAAGAAGAACTGATTAAGCTTTGGATAGGAGAAGAATTCTTAGATGAAGTTGATGATATAGAGGAAGCTTACATTGAAGGCCATGATGTAATTGAAAGTCTCAAAAGTGCATGTTTGTTAGAAACCGGTAATAACAGGTACGAGGTAAAAATGCATGATGTTGTTCGTGATTTGGCAATATGGATAGCCTCGGATCTTGGTAGAAAAAAAGGCAGGTATTTAGTTCAAGTAGAAGACAAACCGAAGCTTTATAAATGGGAGAAGGCAGAGAAGATCTCTTTGGTAAACAAATCTGATTTCAAAATGGATAGAAAACCAAATTGCTTGAATCTCTCAACTCTGTTGCTTCTAAGAAGTAGCGTTGATGGCATGTCTGATGACTTTTTTCAGCTTACGCCCATGCTCAAAGTTCTAGATATTCGTGGTACGCGCATCAATAAGGTCCCAGATAGTATTTTTTCTCTCAAGGAATTACAATATTTAAACCTATCATCTGTATCTGGTGTAATTAAATTAAGACCGGGGTCTTTAGTTTGTCTTACAAAACTAAAGGTACTGGACTTAATTAATACAGGGATGTGCAATTGGGAAGAAAAAGATGGACCAAGTATAAACGAGTTGGAAAGCTTAAATGATTTAAACTATCTCGGAATCAGCATAGAGACGGGTCTTGCTCTTCGGAAATTAGTAAGTAGTCACAAATTGCATTTGTGCACAAAAATGTTATTTATTCGCGATTGCAAAGGCATCACAACCCTCGCTTTAGAACCACCGTCATCTTCACCATCATCCTCACCAATGTCTTTGTCATTGGTTAGTCTGGGAAACATGGCTCGTTTAAATACACTTAAGTTCCAAGGGTGTTTTGAATTAAAAGAGTTGAGAATCGTGACCGTAGTAGGTACCGAAGATAAGGTTAATTTATTCACAACTTTGGAGAAGTTTAGCCTTCATAGCATGCTCAACTTGAAGATTGTGTTGGATGTGCCTCCACGCTCGACGTTCAGCTTTGCAAATCTCAAATACGTAGCAATTAAGTTGTGTCATGGATTCAAGGATTTAACATGGCTGACCTATGCTCAGAACCTTGAGACACTTGCTTTGTATCGTTTGGATGAGTTAGAAGAGGTAATTTCTGACGGGGTTGCATCCGAAGAGAAGTTAAAAACTACATTTTCCAGACTCAATAGTTTGAGTCTTAATAGCATGCCAAATCTAAAGAGGATATGTAACCAGAATGTAAAATTCCTTTCTTTGGAGCATATTCAAGTGAACATGTGCCCAGAATTGAAGAAGCTACCATTCAACGCCAATAGTGTGATCCCTCGGACTTTAGAGAAGATTGAAGGAGTGAAGCAATGGTGGGAAAGGCTAGAATGGGAAGATGAAGCCACCGAATCTAATCTAGCTCCTTATTTCCGTGAATTTGAATTGGAAGAGAAGTTGGATAGAGAACGAAGATCTAGGAATAAGAGGAGATCTTCCTAGGGGCTTTTTTTGTTCTTTTCTTTTGTTGGTTGAATTTTGGTGTTTTTTGTTTGGGCGTAACCCCCTGCCTGGATGTAATTCCCACTAAGTGCAAACAACTTAAGAGGTAAAGAGTTACTATGTTGCATTTGAGGATTAAGATATTTTGTTCTATCTTGCAAACCTTTTGGAATATGCCTTACAATGGGGTAAAAGATCGTGTTTCATATCCACTCTAGAGCAATACAATTTCCTATTTCAGTTAACTTTGTGTTTCATATCCAGTCTAGAGCTAGCTATATGAATTCCTAGCTTTCTGTCGTTTTTTTATCTATTTCTTGTGAGTAGTGAACATCCCATCTTTTGAAGTTCTTTAAAAATTTAAAAATCATATATCAGTGCAGTATTACTTCTCCATGTTTGCAGTCCCTTAGTCTTCTATTCTTTTTAAGATGATGGCATTATGGGGGGTTCAGTTCTATCTTTTTGAAGATACGGCTTCACTGTTATGCTGTGCAGTCCTGATTTTGAATATCTGTCGTCTGTTTAGGTGCAACTTCTCTTGACTAGTTGTGTCTCATTTGATATATGTTATTAAGCTAACGGCACAACTAGTGATGGTCAGATACTTCAGTTTGTCCCATCGGCCCTAAATGTTGGATTGCCGTAGAAACCATTGCAATTTGGCCATAGCTGAAGTGTCTTTGGAACCCTATGCTTCCAAAGTTTGGAATAATAAACATAGATTAAGCTTTTCTTTATTCTAATAATGCTCAAAACTATCACCAACTTGTAATCATAACAACCATACATGGAAAAACCACATAAGTACTCATACTCATCAGGATCCTTCAAAGTTGAAACGCAGTGGTTCGGGGAGTTTCTTGAACTCATACTCATTGGTGGCTGGGTTCCAAAGACACAAAATAGATTTTTTAGAATCATTCGAAACCCATAAGCAGACTAAAACAATTCAATAAAACATAATAACCTGCAGATTTTAATGGGTAATCCAGTTTCACAGCACCACTATCTTGAAATTCATTCATCCATGCTGCTACTGATAATGAATGATCATAACTTACAGAGCAGTACCGAAGACTTGCTAATCTCATCAAACTTATTAAGCATGAGTCCATAGTTATTCTTTTGGGTATTAAAGTCAAGATGCATTCTAACAAGTAACAAACATAGGACCAGAGATTAGATCTAACCAATTCTTGCACACACACTTGCATACAACTGTGGTTTTCACTGGCACCCTTAGAAGGATCTCTAGGAGTCTTCTGGAATTCTAGACATTTTTGCTTCTCTCTAGTTTTGCAGTGTGAGATTGAGAAATTAGGGTTTTTTCTTTAATAGAACTCTCGGTGCAATGCTCTTTATAGAGTAACTGCATGGCCTAGAGCCTCAAATTGAATCTTAAGGCTTGGAGTGGCAAAAGGGATGTCACGATTGATGGCTTGGCAAAGTTGGCGAACGCAAGGGGCTGACTCTTATCCATAGAAGATCCTACCCATGAAGCTACTTGGGAGGATGCCGGTGACGCTGGTGTTTTCTCGGTTTTCCAGATTTTCCGGCTCGGAGGACAAGCCTTGTTTTGGAAAGTGGCGGGATGTCAGGACACCGACGCTACTGTGTTGCCAAAATTGTATTCTAAATTCGTTTCCTTAATCAGATTCATTCATTCAATATAAGCATCCCAAATCAATCGTTCCTAAGATTTTATTCTCCATCGTTTTTTTTTTCTAAACTCTAAACTCTTAATTTATTTTGCTTCTGTAAAGTTACATGATGATTTTGAGAAACGGGAAAAGATTAATCACCTGTGATCAAGAGGAGAACACGAAGGAGAAACCAACTTTTAAAAAAAGGAAACAGATTCATGCTGCCGAAGAACAGAAAAATAAGGAAATAATCGATGATCCTCCTCCTCCTGCATGTAAAGATCTTCCCGGCGACTTGGTGATCGGAAGTATCTGTTGGAAAATATTGACAACGTTCGTATATAATTGAGAAAAATACTTATCTTGCACTGTCAAGTGATTGTTGTTCTGGCAGATGCAATGATAATGGTAACAAAAACTTAGTAGAGGCACGTATGAGATACGCTGACCTAAAGGTAATATTGCCTGCTACTCCTCTGAGATGCTATAGCAATTAGCAAATCACCTCCAGGATACAACTACTGTAAGTACTCCTCTATGTAGCATACAAAGAGAGAACTCTAAGAACTTGGCAGCAAAAATGAAAAACAAAAACAGAAATTGAAAATACAATTTGTTTCAGAGTAATGTAAACGACAATTGTATGTTTCTGTAAAGAATCTATGTTTCTGTAAATAAACTACGTGTCTGTAAATAAACTATGTATCTGTAAACAAAGAAGTAGTAGTACAAAATTATGTTTCTGTAAACTACAACTTGTTTCAGATAAGAACTCGATTTTATGTTTCTGTAAACTTAAATAAAAACTAGTTGTTTCTGAAAGCATAAGAGAAGAAGAAGAATTTCAGAAGAGAGGAGTTCTGAAGGTATGGTTTGAAAATGAAATTCTTCTCTCGTATTTATAGGTGGAAAAACCGAACGTTCGGATAAGAATCCAATACACGACAGACTGTCCGTGATTCACGCGTCTCAAACGTTACAAAAGTTAAGGTAAAAGTAGAGGTTAAAAGCACAGTGAACACGCATTCAAAAATTCGAGATTCTCTTCGAGGCACAGGTGTCAAATGCACCGTGTGACACGCGTGACTGAAGATGCTTCTCGAGGTTGTCGGATATCCAAAACCGAGAAGGAAAAGAATAAAATTCTTCACATGTGTGGGAGAAACGTGTGGAAAATTTCAGTAAAAAGATAAGGTCTAATACACCCACACCCACACCCACTCCCACGCCCACGCCCGAGCCCGCCCGACCGGACGGACGGCGGCGGCGTGCGTGCTTCTGTGCGAAGCGCCACGCGAACAGGTAAGGCAATAAGAAATGCAATAAGGTTTAGGCAACCTTTCCATAGACTAGGGCTTTCCCCATACACAAAGGTCTAGAGACCCAAAGGGCCATGCCCTTAAGGCTAAAGCCATGGTATTTAAGTCTAAAACTCTAAGTGTTTTAGTCTATGTGGGACTAATGTTTTATTCATTCACATGAAAAATCATCTAGGGAGCAATAGGTCTTGGGATCAAAACATGGTACAAGCATTTTTGATTAATTTTAAATCATTTTTTTTTCTAAAAATCCCCCACATGAATAATAAAACATATCGATAAAACACGAGAAAACATAAGGCAACAATTAGGCTAAGGTGTCCCAAAGATTGAACCTTAACTTTAGTGAGAGGTTACCTGAACTTTTTGTTGTAACGGTGAATGCAATGTCTTGAACCGCCAACAGTGAATGCAATTCAGAAATAACAGCCACACTTGATGCCTCAACCGAAAGCTGCCAAGCTCTTGTCGTTGTGCCCATTTTGGCCGTGGGCTAAAATCCCGGACTTAATGAATGTCTCTAGAGAATCATCTCAAATTCTCATAGGAAGCGGCCACACTTCCAACATCCACAAAGGTGAGTCCATAAAGAGTGTCCTGCCACACCCCGCTTTAATCAAAGCCATGGTACCCATTAAGATCTCAAAAGATCATCCTGAAATTCTGCAGGAAGCACTATCGCATGGTTACACCATAGGGAGGGACAAAGATAGTGCTTTCCCAATATCACCATAAATTAGTTGTCTCATTGAACCTTGATCTTGGAAATCCAATCACAAGGTTGAGTATCCTTCATGGTGATTTATTCTATGAGCTTAAGTCCCATCCCCCTCGATGTAAATTTAACTTGCTCTCTGGGTAAACCTTTCGTCAAAGGATCTGCAATATTATCTTTGGACTTTACAAAGTCTATCGATATAATACCAGTGGAGAGTAGTTGTTTCACCGTCTTGTGTCTTCTTCGTATATGTATAGACTTTCCGTTGTATACATTGTTCTTTGCGCAACCAAGAGCAGCTTTACTGTCACAGTGGATTGCGATTGAAGACACAGGCTTGGGCCAGAGTGGAATTCCTCCCACGAAACATCGTATCCATTCAGCATCCTCTCCAGCTTTTTCTAAGGCTATAAATTCAGACTCCATAGTGGATTTATCTATACATGTCTGTTTGGTAGACTTCCATGAGACAGACGCACCTCCAAGTAAGAAGATGTACCCACTAGTGGATTTGCACTCTTCTGAGTCTGATATCCAGTTAGCATCACCATACCCTTCCGGAACAGCAGGATACTTCCCAAAACTTAAGCAATAGTTTGAGGTCCCTCTCAGGTAACGTAAAACTCTGAAGAGAGCATTCTAGTGATCATTCCCTGGGTTGCAAGTATACCTGCTTAATCTACTCATAGAGTAAGCAATATCAGGTCTTGTACAGTTCATCAGATACATAAGACTACCAATAATGCGAGAATACTCAAGTTGATCAATTCCCTCACCCTTGTTCTTTTTCAAGTTACAAGATGGATCATATGGATTAGAGGAAGGTTTAGCATTTTCATAATTAAATCTCTTAAGTACGGTTTCAACATAATGAGATTGACTAAGACTATATCCATCAGACGTCTTTCTGATTTTCATCCCTAAGATTACATCAGTAGGGCCTAAGTCTTTCATATCAAAATTATCTCTAAGCATGCTTTTAATGGTATTAATAATATCAAGTTTACTGCCTAATATGAGCATATCATCAACATAAAGGCACACAATAACATGAGAATCATCCACAGATTTAATGTAAACACATTTATCAGATTCATTAACCTTGAAGCCATTACTTATCATAACATGATCAAATTTTTCATGCCACTGTTTAGGTGCTTGTTTTAAACTGTACAGAGATTTGTTTAACTTGCATACTTTGTTTTCACAACCTTTTACAATAAATCCTTCAGGTTGGTCCATATAAATTTCTTCATTCTATTCACCATATAAAAATGCAGTTTTAACATCCATCTGAGACTGGTGAATACGTATCAAAGAAATATAAACCTTCCTGTTGTCTATAGCCTTTAGCTACCAATCTAGCTTTATATTTATCTATAGTTCCATCTGTTCTAAGTTTCCTTTTGAACACCCATTTGCAACCTATGGATTTACTACCAGGAGGTAAATCTACAAGCTCCCAAGCTCCGTTTTGCCTAATGGACTCCCATTCATTTAATGAAGCTTCTTCCCAGAAATGAGCTTCTGGAGAAGTCATATCTTCCTTGTAGGTTTGGGGTTCAGACTCTACCGCAAGAGTCAAAAAATCTAGGTCAAAACTTGTTTCAGTTCTAACCCTCTTACTTCTTCTCGGTTCAGTCTCATATTCTAAAGTTGGGATTTGACTAGTCGATGGAACATCAGAAAAGTCATCATGGACCCTTTTTCGAGGTCCAGACTTTAAAGGAAATATGTGTTCATAAAACACAACATCTTTAGATTCCATTATGGTGTTCAGACCAATGTTATTATGGTCAGAACTGATGACCATAAACCTGTGTGCATTAGTATGCTCACGATATCCTAAGAAAACACAGTCAATTGTTTTAGGACCTATTTTAGTTTTCTTGGTATGAGGAATGGCCACCTTGGCCAAACACCCCCACACTTTAAAGTATGCATAGGAAGGTTGTTTACCATTCCACAATTCATAGGGAGTTTTATCTGATTTTTTAAATGGAACTCGGTTCAAAATATAGCATGCCGAGAGGATAGCTTCCCCCCACAAGTTCGAAGATAACCCTGAACTTATCAACATAGCATTTACCATATCTATGAGTGTTCTATTTTTTTCTTTCGGCTACACCATTTGATTCAGGTGAATATGGTGCAGTGGTTTCATGAATGATTCCATTAAATTTACAAAACTCACCTATGGGTATCACATACTCACCGCCACGGTCTGACCTAAGAGTTTTAATCTTAACTACTTTTTGGTTTTCTACTTCAAATTTATAAAATTTGAAAGCCTCTAAGGCTTCATCTTTACTTCTAAGAAGATGAACCTGACAGTAGCGTGAGTAATCATCTATAAAAGTGATGTACCATTTTTTACCACCTCTTGTTGGTGTTGATTTCAAGTCTCCTAAATCCGAGTGTATCAATTCCAAAGGAACTGTTTTACGTTCAACCCTTTTATTAAACGGTTTTCTTGCATATTTAGATTCAACACAGATTTCACATCTTTGATCTTTGTTAAAGTTTATTTTTGGTATGCAACCTAAATTAGCAAGTCTTTCTAGATATTTGTAATTAACATGCCCAAGTCTATCATGCCAAACATGTGAGAAGTCACAAACATAAGCAGAAGAAGATGCATTAACATTCAATTTCAAATCAGATACACTAAGCTTAATCATGTTATCGGTGACATAACCTTTTCCTACGAATTCACCATGCTTAGAAATTACAACAGTATTGGACTCAGCAACAATTTTAAAACCTTTTCCTAGTAAGATGGTTTCTGAGATAAGATTTTTGCATATGTCTGGGACGTAATACACGTCATTCAATGCGAGAGTTTTTCCTGAAGTAAGCTTCAGTTCGACCTTGCCTTTCCCCACCACTTTTGCGGTGGAAGAGTTTCCCATAAACAATTTCTCATCATCTCCTACTATGGCATAGGAGGAGAAAGCATTTCTGAATTTACAGACATGCTTGGTGGCTCCAGAATCAAGCCACCAGTCTCTCACATTGGTCATACTAGAGACAAGGTCGACTTCAGACACCATGCTAGTAAAATATCCAGAATCATCTACAATGTTTGCCTTATTTTTCTGTTTTGGGACATATTTAATCTTTTTAGGCGCCTTACAATCTTTAGCCATATGTCCAGGTTTACCACAATTAAAGCAGACGCCTTTGATGGTGTGTTTAGAGACACCACCCCTTGGCTTAAAATTGTTACCTCTGGGTTTTCGACGTTTGTTACGTCTGTTACTCATTTTGCTGGATTCTGCAGGACTTTTATTTGAAGCAGCTTTATCGTCCAGGACATGAGCTTTGTTGGACATGATTTTTCTTAGCATCAGGCTCTTGTCCTTGCTGCACATAAGCTCCTCAACCTGGATCTTTTTTCCAAACTCCACCATGGTTATTTCACGAGTCTTGGGTCGCATCCTCTTCTTGTATTCGCTCCATGAGGGTGGAAGCTTTTCAATCACAGCCGATACTTGTAGAGCTTCATAAAAGTGCATGCCTTCAGCAAGAATCTCGCTGATGAGGAGCTGAAGTTCGAGGAACTGTTCTACCACAGGATTTTCTTCAGTCATTTCGTATTCTAAGAACTTAGCCATCAATAACTTTTTGCTTCCAGCAGCTTCAGCATGATATTTTTCTTCAAGAGCTTCCCATAAATCTAAAGCATTAAAATTTTCTTTTGCATTATAGAATTCGCACAAGGAGTCATCCAGACAGTTAAGAATATGATTCTTACACATGTAATTCTTCCTATTCCACCTATCCAATTTATCTTCATTACCACGGTGATGAAGTCTTCTCGAGGGTCTATTTAAAGCAAGTCCATCTAACCTTAGGTCGTTTAGGAAGAATAACATTTTAGACTGCCATCTCTTAAAGTCCTTACCACTGAACTTTGGTGGTCTTTCTACAGTATTCTTTCCCATGTTCTTACAGCAACAATTATATAGCAACGAATGAACTAATATTACCTTTAGAATGTTGGAAAATATTGACAACGTTCGTATATAATTGAGAAAAATACTTATCTTGCACTGTCAAGTGATTGTTGTTCCGGCAGATGCAGTGATAATGGTAACAAAAACTTAGTAGTGGCACATATGAGATACGCTGACCTATAATTAATATTGCCTGCTACTCCTCTGAGATGCTATAGCAATTAGAAATCACCTCCAGGATACAACTATTGTTAGTACTCCTCAAATGCACCGTGTGACACGCGTGACTGAAGATGCTTCTCGAGGCTGTCGGATATCCAAAACCGAGAAGGCAAAGAATAAAATTCTTCACATGTGTGGGAGAAACGTGTGGAAAATTTCAATAAAAAGATAAGGTCTAATACACCCACACCCACACCCACTCCCACTCCCACGCCCACGCCCGAGCCCGACCGACCGGACGGACGGCGGCGGCGTGCGAGCTTCTGTGCGAAGCACCTGTGCGAACGGGTAAGGCAATAAGAAATGCAATAAGGTTTAGGCAACCTTTCCATAGACTAGGGCTTTCCCCATACACAAAGGTCTAGAGACCCAAAGTGCCATGACCTTAAGGCTAAACCCATGGTATTTAAGTCTAAAACTCTAAGTGTTTTAGTCTATGTGGGACTAATGTTTTATTCATTCACATGAAAAACCATCTAGGGAGCAATAGGTCTTGGGATCAAAACATGGTACAAGCATTTTTGATTAATTTTAAAACACTGTTTTTTCTAACAATCCCCCACATGAATAATAAAACATATCGATAAAACACGAGAAAACATAAGGCAATAATTAGGCTAAGGTGTCCCAAAGATTGAACCTTAACTTTAGTGAGAGGTTACATGAACTGCTTGTTGTAACGGTGAACGCAATGTCTTGAACCGCCAACAGTGAATGCGATTCAGAAATAACATCCACACTTGATGCCTCAACCGAAAGCTTCCAAGCTCTTGCCATTGTGCCCATTTTGGCCGTGGGCTCTGCACTTAATGGATGTCTCTAGAGAATCATCTCAAATTCTCATAGGAAGCGGCCACACTTCCAACATCCACAAAGGTGAGTCCATAAAGAGTGTCCTGCCACACCCCGCTTTAATCAAAGCCATGGTACCCATTAAGATCTCAAAATATCATCCTGAAATTCTGAAGGCAGCACTATCGCACGGTTACACCATAGGGAGGGAAAAAGATAGTACTTTCCCAATATCACCATAAATTAGTTGTCTCATTGAACCTTGATCTTGGAAATCCAATCACAAGGTTGAGTATCCTTCATGGTAATTTATTCTATGAGCTTAAGTCTCATCCCCCTCGATGTAAATTTAACTTGATCTCTGGGTAAACCTTTCGTCAAAGGATCTGCAATATTATCTTTGGACTTTACAAAGTCTATCGATATAATACCAGTGGAGAGTAGTTGTTTCACCGTCTTGTGTCTTCGTCGTATATGTATAGACTTTCCGTTGTATACATTGTTCTTTACGCAACCAAGAGCAGCTTTACTGTCACAGTGGATTGCGATTGAAGGCTTGGGCCAGAGTGGAATTCCTCCCAGGAAACATCGTATCCATTCATCTTCCTCTCCAGCTTTTTCCAAGGCTATAAATTCAGACTTCATAGTGGATTTAGATATACATGTCTGTTTGGTAGAATTCCATGAGACAGACGCACCTCCAAGTAAGAAGATGTACCCACTAGTAGATTTTCACTCTTCTGAGTCTGATATCCAGTTGGCATCACAATACCCTTCCAGAACAGCAGGATACTTCCCAAAACTTAAGTAATAGTTAGAAGTCCCTCTCAGGTAACGTAATACTCTGAAGAGAGCATTCCAGTGATCCTTCCCTGGGTTGCAAGTATACCTGCTTAATCTACTCACAGAGTAAGCAATATCAGGTCTTGTACAGTTCATCAGATACATAAGACTACCAATAATGCGAGAATACTCAAGTTGATCAATTCCCTCACCCTTGTTCTTTTTCAAGTTACAAGCGGGATCATATGGAGTAGAGGCAGGTTTAGCATTTTCATAATTAAATCTATTAAGTACGGTTTCAGCATAATGAGATTGACTAAGACTATATCCATCAGACGTCTTTCTGATTTTCATCCCTAAGATTACATCAGTAGGTCCTAAGTCTTTCATGTCAAAATTATCTCTAAGCATGCTTTTAATGGTATTAATAATATCAAGGTTACTGCCTAATATGAGCATATCATCAACATATAGGCACACAATAACATGAGAATCATCCACAGATTTAATGTAAACACATTTATCAGATTCATTAACCTTGAAGCCATTACTTATCATAACATGATCAAATTTTTCATGCCACTTTTTAGGTGATTGTTTTAAACCGTACAGAGATTTGTTTAACTTGCATACTTTGTTTTCATAACCTTTTACAATAAAGCCTTCAGGTTGGTCCATATAAATTTCTTCATTCAATTCACCATATAAAAATACAGTTTTAACATCCATCTGATGTATATGCAAATCATAAATTGAAGCAATAGCAATCAACATCCTAATTGAGGTAATTCTAGAGACTGGTGAATAGGTATCAAAGAAATCTAAACCTTCCTGTTGTCTATAGCCTTTAGCTACCAACCTAGCTTTATATTTATCTATAGTTCCATCTGTTCTAAGTTTCCTTTTGAACACCCATTTGCAACCTATGGATTTACTACCAGGAGGTAAATCTACAAGCTCCCAAGTTTCGTTTTGCTGAATGGACTCCCATTCATTTAATGAAGCTTCTTCCCATAAAGGATCTTCTGGAGAAGTCATAGCTTCCTTGTAGTTTTGGGGTTCAGACTCTACCGCAAGAGTTAAAAAATCTGGGCCAAAACTTGTTTCAGTTCTAACCCTATTACTTCTTCTCGGTTCAATCTCATATTCTAAATTTGGGATTTGACTAGTCTATGGAACATCAGAAAAGTCATCATGGACCCTTTTTCGAGGTCTAGACTTTAAAGGAAATATGTGTTCATAAAACACAGCATCTCTAGATTCCATTATGGTATTTAGACCAATGTTATTATGGTCAGAACTGATGACCATAAACCTGTGTGCATTAGTATGCTCACGATATCCTAAGAAAACACAGTCAATTGTTTTAGGACCTATTTTAGTTTTCTTGGTATGAGGAATGGCCACCTTGGCCAAACACCCCCACACTTTAAAGTATGCATAGGAAGGTTGTTTACCATTCCATAATTTATAGGGAGTTTTATCTAATTTTTTAAATGGAACTCGGTTCAAAATATAGCATGCCGAGAGGATAGCTTCCCCCCACAAGTTCGAAGATAACCCTGAACTTATCAACATAGCATTTACCATATCTATGAGTGTTCTATTTTTTTCTTTCGGCTACACCATTTGATTCAGGTGAATATGGTGCAGTGGTTTCATGAATGATTCCATTAAATTTACAAAACTCACCTATGGGTATCACATACTCACCGCCACGGTCTGACCTAAGAGTTTTAATCTTAACTACTTTTTGGTTTTCTACTTCAAATTTATAAAATTTGAAAGCCTCTAAGGCTTCATCTTTACTTCTAAGAAGATGAACCTGACAGTAGCGTGAGTAATCATCTATAAAAGTGATGTACCATTTTTTACCACCTCTTGTTGGTGTTGATTTCAAGTCTCCTAAATCCGAGTGTATCAGTTCCAAAGGAACTGTTTTACGTTCAACCCTTTTATTAAACGGTTTTCTTGCATATTTAGATTCAACACAGATTTCACATCTTTGATCTTTGTTAAAGTTTATTTTTGGTATGCAACCTAAATTAGCAAGTCTTTCTAGATATTTGTAATTAACATGCCCAAGTCTATCATGCCAAACATGTGAGAAGTCACAAACATAAGCAGAAGAATATGCATTAACATTCAATTTCAAATCAGATACACTAAGCTTAATCATGTTATCGGTGACATAACCTTTTCCTACGAATTCACCATGCTTAGAAATTACAACAGTATTGGACTCAACAACAATTTTAAAACCTTTTCCTAGTAAGATGGTGTCTGAGATAAGATTTTTGCATATGTCTGGGACGTAATACACGTCATTCAATGCGAGAGTTTTTCTGAAGTAAGCTTGATTCGACCTTGCCTTTCCCCACCACTTTTGCGGTGGAAGAGTTTCCCATAAACAATTTCTCATCATCTCCTACTATGGCATAGGAGGAGAAAGCATTCTGAATTTGGACATGCTTGGTGGCTCCAGAATCAAGCCACCAGTCTCTCACATTGGTCATACTAGAGACAAGGTCGACTTCAGACACCATGCCAGTAAAATATCCAGAATCATCTACAATGTTTTCCTTATTTTTCTGTTTTGGGACATATTTAATCTTTTTAGGCGCCTTACAATCTTTAGCCATATGTCCAGGTTTACCAAAATTAAAGCAGATGCCTTTGATGGTGTATTTAGAGACACCACCCCTTGGCTTAAAATTGTTACCTTTGGGTTTTCGACGTTTGTTACGTCTGTTACTCATTTTGCTGGATTCTGCAGGACTTTTATTTGAAGCAGCTTTATCGTCCAGGACATGAGCTTTGTTGGACATGTTTTTTCTTAGCATCGAGGCTCTTGTCCTTCTTTGCACATAAGCTCCTCAACCTGGATCTTTTTTCCAAACTCCACCATGGTTATTTCACGAGTCTTGGGTCGCATCCTCTTCTTGTATTCGCTCCATGAGGGTGGAAGCTTTTGAATCACAGCCGATACTTGTAGAGCTTCATAAAAGTGCATGCCTTCATCAAGAATCTCGCTGATGAGGAGCTGAAGTTCGAGGAACTGTTCTACCACAGGATTTTCGTCAGTCATTTCGTATTCTAAGAACTTAGCCATCAAGAAATTTTTGCTTCCAGCAGCTTCAGCATGATATTTTTCTTCAAGAGCTTCCCATAAGTCAAAAGCATTAAAATTTTCTTTTGCATTATAGAAGTCGTACAAGGAGTCATCCAGACAGTTAAGAATATGATTCTTACACATGTAATTCTTCATATTCCACCTATCCAATTTATCTTCATTACCACGGTGATGAAGTCTTCTCGAGGGTCTATTTAAAGAAAGTCCATCTAACCTTAGGTCATTTAGGAAGAATAACATTTTAGACTGCCATCTCTTAAAGTCCTTACCACTGAACTTTGGTGGTATTTCTACAGTATTCTTTCCCATGTTCTTACAGAAACAATTATATTGCAACGAACGAACTAATATTACCTTTAGAATGTTGGAAAATATTGACAACGTTCGTATATAATTGAGAAAAATACTTATCTTGCACTGTCAAGTGATTGTTGTTCCGGCAGATGCAGTGATAATGGTAACAAAAACTTAGTAGAGGCACGTATGAGATACGCTGACCTAAAGGTAATATTGCATGCTACTCCTCTGAGATGCTATAGCAATTAGCAAATCACCTCCAGGATACAACTACTGTTAGTACTCCTCAAATGCACCGTGTGACACGCGTTACTGACGATGCTTCTCGAGGCTGTCGGATATCCAAAACCGAGAAGGCAAAGAATAAAATTCTTCACATGTGTGGGAGAAACGTGTTGAAAATTTCAGTAAAAAGATAATGTCTAATACGCCCACGCCCAAGCCCTACCGGACGGACGGCGGTGGCGTGCTTCTGTGCAAAGCACCGCGCGAACGGGTAAGGCAATAAGAAATGCAATAAGGTTTAGGCAACGTTGCCATAGACTAGGGCTTTCCCCGTATACAAAGGTCTAGAGACCCAAAGGGCCATGCCCTTAAGGTTAAACCCATGGTATTTAAGTCTAAAACTATAAGTGTTTTAGTCTATGTGGGACTAATATTTTATTCATTCACATGAAAAACCATCTAGGGAGCAATAGTTCTTGGGATCAAAACATGGTACAAGCATTTTTGATTAATTTTAAAACACCGTTTTTTCTAACAGTATCTTGACGAGATTATCAGCTCGGACGCTATCAGTATGTAGTTACGTCAGTAAGTTGTGGTACAACACAATATACAACGATGCACAATTTGCTACGTCTCACTTGGTTCAAAACCAAAATAAACATAATTTGTTCTTTACCGTTTATAATTTGGAATTCTCTAGAGTAGTCGATTTAAATAAAGCTTTCATTTTTTGTTTATTAGAAAAAAAGGATAAAGGTAGTAGCGATCTTCATCTGACAAATTGTGCAGTGCTCAATACTGAACATAGAAATGAGTTAATAGGTTATTGTAATGGTTTAGCCTGTTTTATAGCTGTCAGGGAGAACCCTGAGAGTGATACTAACGCGGTAGTAATTGTCGTTAACCCGACAGGGGATGAAACACTTGTTCTCCCCCATTTAGTTCCTCCTCCTGGAGAATACTGTTAGAAAAAACGTTTTTAAAATTTAATTAAAAATGCATGAACCATGTTTTGATCCCAAGACCTTTTGCTCCCTAGATGTTTTTTCATGTGAATGAATAAAACATTAGTCTCATATAGACTAAAATATTTAGAGTTTTAGACTTAAATAGCATTGGTTTAGCCTTAAGGGCATGGCCCTTTGGGTCTTTAGACCTTTGTGTATGGGGAAAGCCCTAGACTATGGCAAGGTTTCCTAAACCTTATTGCATTTCTTATTGCCTTTCCCATTCGCGCGGTGCTTCGCTATCCGACCCATTCTTTTTACTGAAATCTTCCACACGTTTCTCCCACACATGTAAAGAATTTTATTCTTTGCCTTCTCGGTTTTGGGTGTCCGACCCGTGTAACACCTGTGCACCTCGAGAAGAATCTCGAAAATTTTGAATTCCGACAAAAGCGTTTTCTTGTATTTTTTGTTTGCTTTTACCTTAAACTTTTGTAACGTTCGAGACGCGTGTTTTACGGATCTTGTCTTTGCTTTGGATTCTCTTTAAACGTTCGAACTAATTTTTGCTATAAATACAAGATGAATTTCTTCATTTGGAACCATACCTCAGAACTTAAGTTCTCTTTCTTTTCTTCTCTTATGCTTGCTTTCAGAAACTTAAGTTCTCATTTACGTTTCATTTAAAACCCAGAATAAATTCAGTTCTTGTTCGAAACAAGTTGTAGTTTACGAAACATAATTTTGTATAACTACTTCTTTGTTTCATAATATTAGTTTCTGAAACTTTATTTACGTAAATTGTTTTTGAGAAACATAAATTAGTTGTTACATTTCTACGAAACTATTTGAGTTTCGATTTGTAATTTTGTTTTATTTCTACGCCAAGTTCTAAGGGTTCTTTGTGTATGCTACACATAGAGGAGAACTAACGATAGTTGTATCCTGGAGGTAATTTGTTAATTGCTATAGCATCTCGGAGGAGTAGCAGCAATATTACCTTTAGCTCAGCGTATCTCATACGTGCCTCTACTAAGTTTATTGAGTTATTTGTTACTACTATCAGTGTAATCTAAGTATTATTTCCCATTTGCATTCGATTATTGTAATTAATTCCAACAATCTAAAGGTAATATCGTGCCTTATTGTAATATTGTAATTAATTACTGTAATATTCGTTTGTTGTAAGAACATGGGAAAGAATACTTGTAGAAAAACCACCAAAGTTCGGTGGTAAGGACTTTAAGAGATGGCGAGTCTAAAATGCTATTCTTCCTAAACGACCAAAGGTTAGATGGATATGCTTTAGAAAAACCCTCGAGAAAACTTCATCGCCGTGGTAATGAAGATAAATTGGACAGATGGAATAGGAAGAATTATTTGTGCAAGAATCATATTCTTAACTGTCTTGATGACTCCTTGTATGACTTCTATAATGCATAAGAAGATTTTAATGCTTTTGATTTATGGGAAGCTTTAGAAGAAAAATATCATGCTGAAGCTGCTGGAAGTAAGAAGTTCTTGATGGCTAAGTTCTTAGAATACAACATGACTGACGAAAATCCTGTGGTAGAACAGTTCGTCGAACTTCAACTCCTCATCAGCGAGATTCTTGCTAAAGGCTTGACTTTTGATGAAGCTCTACAAGTATCGGCTGTGATTTAAAAGCTTCCACCCTCATGGAGCGAATACAAGAGGAGGCTGCGACACAAGACTCGTGAAATCACCATGGTGGAGCTTGGCAAAAAGATCCAGGTTGAGGAGCTTATGTGCAGCAAGGACAAGAGCATGATGTTGAGCAAAAACATGTCCAACAAAGCTCATGTTTTGGACGATAAAGTCGCTTCAAAAGAAAACTCTGGAGAATCCCAAAATGGGTAATAGACGTAATGCAGACGTCGAAAACCCAGAGGTAACAATTTTAAGCCTAGAGGTGGTGTCACTAAGCACACCATCAAAGGCTACTGTTTTAATTGTGGTAAACCTGGACATATGGCTAAAGACTGTAAGGCCCCTAAAAGGATCAAATATGATCCAAAACAGAAAAATAAGGCAAACATAGTAGAGGACTCGGATATTTCAACGGCATGGTGTCCGAAGTCGACCTTTTCTCTAGTATGACTAATGTGAGAGACTGGTGGCTTGATTGGAGCCACCAAGCATGTCTGTAAATTCAGAAATGCTTTCTCCTCCTATGCCATAGTAGGAGATGATGAGAAATTGTTCATGGGAAACTCTTCCACCGCGAAAGTGGTGGGGAAAGGCAAGGTCGAACTGAAGCTAACTTCAAGAAAAACTCTCGCATTGAATGACGTATTCTACGTCCCAGGACATATGCAAAAATCTCATCTCATAAACCATCCCGCTAGGAAAAGGTTTTAAAATTATTCTTGAGTCTAATCTTGTTGTGATTTCTAAGCATGGTGAATTCGTAGGAAAAGGTTATGTTACCGATAACATGATTAAGCTTAGTATATCTGATTTGAAATTGAATGTTAATGCATCTTCTTCTGCTTATGTTTGTGACTCTTCACATATTTGGCATGATAGACTTGGGCATGTAAATCTCAAATCTCTAGAAAGACTTGCTAATTTAGGTTGCATACCAAAAATAAACTTTGACAAAAAATAAAGATGTGAAATCTGTGTTGAATCTAAATATGCAAGAAAACCATTTAATAAAAGTATTGAACGTAAAACAGTTCCTTTGGAACTAATACACTCGGATTTAGGAGACTTGAAATCAACACCAACAAGAGGTGGTAGAAAATGGTACATCACTTTTATAGATGATTACTCACGATACTGTCAGGTTCATCTTCTTAAAAGTAAAGATGAGGCCTTAGAGGCTTTTAAGTTTTATAAAATTGAAGTAGAAAACCAAAAAGGAGTTAAGATTAAAACTCTTAGGTATGACCGTGGCGGTGAGTATGTGATACCCATAGGAGAGTTTTGTAAAAATAATGGAATCATTCATGAAACCACTGCACCATATTCACCTGAATCGAATGGTGTAGCCGAAAGAAAAATAGAACACTCATAGATATGGTAAATGCTATGTTGACAAGTTCAGGGTTATCTTCGAACTTGTGGGGGGAAGCTATCCTCTCGGCATGCTATATTTTGAACCGAGTTCCATTTAAAAAATCAGATAAAACTCCCTTTGAATTGTGGAATGGTAAACAACCTTCATATGCATACTTTAAAGTGTGGGGGTTTTTGGCCAAGGTGGCCATTCCTCATCCCAAGAAAACTAAAATAGGTCCTAAAACAATTGACTGTGTTTTCATAGGATATCCTGAGCATACAAATGCTCACAGGTTTATGGTCATCAGTTCTGACCACAATAACATTGGTCTGAACACCATAATGGAATCAAGAGATGCTGTGTTTTATGAACACATTTTTACTTTAAGGTCTGGACCTCATAAAAGGGTCCATGATGATCTCTCTGATGTTCCATCGACTAGTCAACCCCAATCTCTGGAACAAGAGACTGAACCAAGAAGAAGTAAGAGGGTTAGAACTGAAACAAGTTTTGGCCCAGATTTTTTGAATCTTACGGTAGAGTCTGGACCCCAAACCTACAAGGAAGCTATGACTTCTCCGAAGCTCCTTTCCGGGAAGAAGCTTCATTAAATGAATGGGAGTCCATTCAGCAAAACGAAACTTGGGAGCTTGTAGACTTGCCTCCTGGAAGTAAATCCATAGGTTGCAAATGGGTGTTCAAAAGGAAACTTAGAACAGATGGAACTATAGATAAATATAAAGCTAGGTTGGTAGCTAAAGGCTATAGACAACATGAAGGATTAGATTTCTTTGATACTTATTCACCAGTCTCTAGAATCACCTCGATTAGGATGTTGATTGCTATTGCTTCAATTTATGATTTGCATATACATCAGATGGATGTTAAAACTGCATTTTTATATGGTGAATTGAATGAAGAAATTTATATGGACCAACCTGAAGGCTTTATTGTAAAAGGTTGTGAAAACAAAGTATGCAAGTTGAACAAATCTCTATACGGTTTAAAACAAGCACCTAAACAATGGCATGAAAAATTTGATCATGTTATGATAAGTAATGGTTTCAAGGTTAATGAATCTGATAAATGTGTTTACATTAAATCTGTGTATGATTCTCATGTTATTGTTTGCCTATATGTTGATGATATGCTCATATTAGGCAGCAACCTTGATATTATTAATACCATTAAAAGCATGCTTAGAGATAATTTTGACATGAAAGACTTAGGACCTACTGATGTAATCTTAGGGATGAAAATCGAAAGACGTCGATGGATATAGTCTTAGTCAATCTCATTATCTTTGAAACCGTACTTAAGAGATTTAATTATGAAAATGCTAAACCTGCCTCTACTCCATATGATCCCGCTTGTAACTTGAAAAAGAACAAGGGTGAGGGTATTGATCAACTTGAGTATTCTCGCATTATTGGTAGTCTTATGTATCTTATGAACTGTGCAAGACCTGATATTGCTTACTCTGTGAGTAGATTAAGTAGGTATACTTGCAACCCGGGCGGGGATCCTGGAATGCTCTCTTCGAGTTTTACGTTACACGAGAGGGACCTCAAACTATTGCTTAAGTTTTGGGAAGTATCCTGCTGTCTTTGGAAGGGTATTGTGATGCCAACTGGATATCAGACTGAGAAGAATGCAAATCTACTAGTGGGTACATCTTCTTTCTTGGAGGTGCGTCTGTCTCATGGAAGTCTACTGAGACATGTATAGCTAAATCCACTATGGAGTCTGAATTTATAGCCTTGGAAAAAGCTGGAGAGGAAGCTGAATGGATACGATGTTTCTTGGGAGGAATTCCACTGGCCCAAGCCTGTGTCTTCAATTGCCATCCTTTGTGACGGTGAAGATGCTCTTGGTTGCGCAAAGAACAATGTATACAACGGGAAGTCTATACATATACGAAGAAGACATAAGACGGTGAAACAACTACTCTCTCTTGGTATTATCTCGATAGACTTTGTAAAATCCAAAGATAATCTTGCAGATCCTTTGACGAAAGGCTTAACCAGAGAGAAAGTTAAATTTACATCGAGGGGGATGGGACTTAAGCTCATTGAATAAATCACCATGAAGGATACTCAACCTTGTGATTGGATTTCCAAGATCAAGGTTCAATGAGACAACTAATTTATGGTGATATTGAGAAAGAACTATCTTTGTCCCTCCCTATGGTGTATGATGCAGTTTTACAAGTGGTAAGTATAGGGTTTGATTCTCGGACTTTTTAAAAGATTCGGTTTTAGACAAAAAGATGGTGATTTTTATAAAATTTATAAAATAATGGAAATGCTAAAAATGATTTTTGTGTTCAATTAAAAGAGTCTAGGATGTCAAGATTCCATCACTACTACACATACTAAATGATTATAACTATTCCCTATAACATTCTCCCAAAATTACTCAAGACGATTTAGGACAAATAATACGTCTCGGAAAATAAATCTTTTCAAACAATTATTTTTCTCAAATAATTACAATTTTTTTCACTATAAAATGATATTCTCTAACATAGAATATATAAATCAATTATCAAGCATCATAGGACACATGAAGAAAATTATTACCGTTACGAATCAAGAATAAGGACCAAGGGAATTATTATAGAAAATAATCAAAACATTATAGCACACATAGTAGGATTTCCTCCCTAATCCTAGATAGAAATTTAGCTACTCATAATTAGAGTACTAACCAAAAATAAAGAAGAAGAAATAAAACTAAAACTAGAAATGAAAGAAGAATAGAAGAAGAGGTGTGGGATGTAGAGGTGTAGAGATGTAGAGGTGTGTAAAAAATGGGGTCTAGAGGTCTCCAGCCGGCTCTCCTCACAACAAAACACACAGCCCTATTTATAGGTAGAATGGCTAGACCATCTTTGCCTCATTTGCGCATGTGCACGGCCATCTGGCCCATGCCTTCACGTGCTTGCCATCCAACTTATCCTAGCTCCCACACGAGCTCTTCTTCCCGTTTTCACGTTCTCAAGTAAGCTGTAACAGACTGCCCATGTTCTTCCAGTCACGGCCATCATCATTACGACCCACGTATCCATGTATCCGCCATGTTCCCAAAGCTTAAGCTTCTTTGGCGACAGGCGTCTCCCTGAACTTCTCTTTCTTTTCTTTCTCGAGCAGCGACCCATGCATCATTATTGTCACGCTTCTCGGCAGGTGAGCTCTGCTCTTCACTAGTTTAATGCGAAATTTGAAACAAAACTCGTGCCAAACCATCATTGTCGTCGTCCCATGGCAGCACCTGTGACTGTCATGATCAGCTTCACCTTCTCCCAGGGCATGGGCGTGCTCCAATGACTTCCCATCCGCTCGGTCCATGTGCATGCCATCTATCCTCACGTTCTCTAACAAACCGAGCATCTTCTCTGTCATTCTTCTCGATCATCATTCTTTGCGATGATCATCACGTGCTCTGTGTAGCTCAACCGACAATCTAGCCCTTATTTGATGAAACAAAGCATATTACCATTCCTGTTTAATCGAAACAGGGTGGTATAAATCAAGTTCAACCATTGAATCTCCAAAAATCACGTCAAATTCTCTGCCAGAAGTTTACGCAGAAATAGAAATTCGAATTTATGTTTTCCCGCCATTTTCTGTTTTGAAACCGTGAAGAAGGTGGTGTCCCCCTATCCAAACCGGGAGTGCGAATAGCAGGTGTCTACTTAGGATGCCCCTTATCCAAGGTGAGGGTGCCAATAGCACTTCCCTTGTAAAATGACCATTTTGCCCCTTTCCTTATTTTGCCCATAACTTATTCATACGAACTCCGAATGACTCCGTTCTTTCGTCGTTGGCTTCGCCTTCTCGTCCTCTACCCCATGAAAAGTAGAAATCTTGAATTTTACCGAGTTACAATTGGTCTTTGGCTCTTCCTCACTCTTAGCTAGCTTCTTTCACTGCACAACTAAGCTCGAATTCACTTCTTTTTGGATTATTCACCTCCTAACACACAAATAAGAGAAAACACGCGTAACACACAATAATCTGCAAGAAAACCATCAAATACTAGTATGGAATTAACACCAAATATATGTGAAATATGCACTTATCAGTGTAATCGTGCGATAGTGCTGCCTGCAGAGATTAAGGATGATCTTTTGTGATCTTAATGGGTACCATAGCTTTGATTAAAGCGGGGTGTGGCAGGACATTCTTTATGGACTCACCTTTGTGGATGTTGGAAGTGGGGCCGCTTCCTATGAGAATTTGAGCTGATTCTCTAGAGACATTCATTAAGTCCGGGATTTTAGCCCCTACGGCCAAAATGGGCACAACCGCAAGAGCTTAGCGCATTTGTTTTCTTCGGTTGAGGCATCAAGTGTGGCTGTTATTTCTGAATTGCATTCATTGTTGGCGGTTCAAGACATTGCGTTCACCGTATCAACAAGCAGTTCAGGTAACCTCTCACTAAGTTAAGGTTCAATCTTTGGGACACCTTAGCCTATTTTGTTTCCTTATGTTTTATCGTGTTTTATCGACATGTTTTATTATTCATGTGGGGGATTGTTAGAAAAAACGTTTTTAAAATTTAATTAAAAATGCATGAACCATGTTTTGATCCCAAGACCTTTTGCTCCCTAGATGTTTTTTCATGTGAATGAATAAAACATTAGTCCCATATAGACTAAAACATTTAGAGTATTAGACTTAAATAGCATTGGTTTAGCCTTAAGGGCATGGCCCTTTGGGTCTTTAGACCTTTGTGTATGGGGAAAGCCCTAGACTATGGCAAGGTTGCCTAAACCTTATTGCATTTCTTATTGCCTTTCCCATTCGCGCGGTGCTTCGCACAGAAGCACGCTCGGCTTGGCTCGGCGCTGGCGCGGGAGTGAGTGTGGGTGTGGGTGTGGGTGTGGGTGTATCCGACCCATTCTTTTTACTGAAATCTTCCACACGTTTCTCCCACACATGTAAAGAATTTTATTCTTTGCCTTCTCGGTTTTGGGTGTCCGAGCCGTGTAACACTGTGCACCTCGAGAAGAATCTCGAAAATTTTGAATTCGACAAAAGCGTTTCTTGTATTTTTTTAACTTTGCTTTTACCTTAAACTTTTGTAACGTTCGAGACGCGTGTTTTACGGATCGTGTTTTACGGATCTTGTCTTTGCTTTGGATTCTCTTTAAACGTTCGAACTAATTTTTGCTATAAATACAAGATGAATTTCTTCATTTGGAACCATACCTCAGAACTTAAGTTCTCTTTCTTTTCTTCTCTTATGCTTGCTTTCGAAACTTAAGTTCTCATTTACGTTTCATTTAAAACCCGAATAAATTCGGTTCTTATCGGAAACAAGTTGTAGTTTGAGAAACATAATTTTGTATAACTACTTCTTTGTTTACAGAATATTAGTTTCTGAAACTTTATTTCTGAGAAATTGTTTTGAAACATAAATTAGTTGTTACATTTCTCTGAAACTATTTGAGTTTCGATTTGTAATTTTGTTTTATTTTCACGCAAGTTCTAAGGGTTCTTTAATTTATGCTACACATAGAGGAGAACTAACAGTAGTTGTATCCTGGAGGTAATTTGTTAATTGCTATAGCATCTCGAGAGGAGTAGCGGGCAATATTACCTTTAGCTCAGCGTATCTCATACGTGCCTCTACTAAGTTTATTGAGTTATTTGTTACTACTATCAGTGTAATCTAAGTATTATTTCCCATTTGCATTCGATTATTGTAATTAATTCCAACAAATACATCCAATTGTGTCATGGTTTTGGTTTTGATTCATTGTCACAAGAATATAAGATTGTTGTTATTTTTACTTCGGAAGCGCATGACGAGTTTATTACCAAAGTCATTACATTGGGAAGTAGTTCATGGAGGAAGATAACTACTAATGTCGCTGATATTTCGTTCCCACCTGGTTTTCCTGTGGCAAGAAGAGTGGTAACAGGAGTTTCGAGAGCATCAGCTTCAGGCACCCTTTGCGGGAGTGATCTTCTCTGGAAGATAACTAATCAAGTTTTTGAAGAAGGAGAAGGTGTAATCAATAATAGAATTAACAGGATCGAAATGCTGCTCTCATTCGACCTCCACAACGAGAAGATTAAGTTCATTGGACTCCCAGTCCCAACAGAATCTATTCGGACCCCTAGGGTGAACGAGTATGATCCATTTTTCTCAGTGTATCATCTTCTGGAGTTTAAAGGGTATCCTTGTGTAGCGCGTTTTGAGAAGATGGTCACCAACAACGACGGCCGTGGCTGTAAATATCTAAGTCGCCGTTGCCTTCGTTGTTGTTGCTGTTCTTGTAAGGTTCATCTGTATATATTGAAGGACAAGGTCGAGCAAGTATGGATCAAGGATGAGTCTTTTGATATTCAATTCAGCAAGGATGGTTTACCAACTGCTAAGTTGGGCTGTTACTTCGAGACTACGCCTCCACGTATGTTGTCTTGCTCGAATCAGGTATTATTGTATTGGTTTAATGGGGAATGTCTTATACTCTACACTTTGCAAACGAAATGTGTCCAGGTGGTAAAAGGATCGCGCTTCTATCCTCGTGTTTTTGCTGAGCTGAAGGAATCCCCGCCAAGTATTGGTTATTGTAATGATACTAGTTACTTCTGCAGCAGCATAAAGGAAAACCAGCTGCATGCTCAAGTGGAGAACATCCGTTCTCTGAAAGCCTTCATTCCTGAAAGAGCAGAAACTATGGAATCTAACTGATTTTTTGTTTTGAAAGGTTTTCATACATTTTCTATAAGTGAAAATCATACATAGCTATCCTAAATTGTGAGGTTACCGAATTTCATACAGAATTGTCAATCTAGTGGATCTAGAAATGAAAACATTTTATTTTACGTAAATTTGGTTACTCGTAAAATTTGGTAACACTGGAATTAGATAATAGAATAACATGCGCAAAAATGAGCTAAAAAATTCATATCCTGCATCGTAAGTTCGTAACCACAGCCAGAAGGCTAAAGGGGCGTGCACCTTGCTGCAAGCATTACTTTTGTACCTTATGATATTAAAATTTAGTCACAATTAATTAGCTTAGCTAGGGAGTGTCAATTCAATGGGTAGCTGGACGCAAGTCACCAACCTAATCTATAAAGTTTGTACTGATTACTACCTAATTGGAGTAATAAACAAAACCAGCCACTGATGACGGTCCCTAATTTATCAGTTAAAGATAAGGTATTACGGTACATTGAAATTTTCTTTAATGATTAAAAAAACATTAATTCTTGCTAAGAAAACAAGAGAAGTGAACATAGTGTGGTCACTTATGAAGCAACTCAAGGACGTTTTGAATAACGTACGCCCGCTGAGAGCATAAGCATATCCGATGAATCTGCGTCTATAGTACGTGGACCAATATCCCCATGGTCCAACACTACAAAAAATAATGGCCTAAGTTTCTACGTTATATGGCACTCTGATGTAACAAAGAAGGTTAAAGACCTGATCAGGTGGTTCGGGGTGACCTTGTATAAGCTTGGACTTTGTAATAATCGGACGGTATTTGATCTCTGGTGGGCCTACACAACACTACAAAGTTCTGGCACACTCATTCGGTGTGAGTAGGGGTGAGCATGGGCCGGTATGTACCGGTTTTTACCTCATTCGCATTCAATCCAATTCACTACGGAATTTAAAATTGGCATCCGCATCCAATGGATGCACGGATGAACAGATTGGGTGCGGATAATCCAATGGATTTGTGCAAGTTAAAATTTATAATGAAAAAATAAAGCATATATAGATTACTTCTTATAGAACCTACACATTTTATATATGTATATAAATATAGAAGTGTCATGAACAACACTCCAAGCAAACACCTTAAAAATTCCAAAACTATCTATATATTTTCTAGAAACTATATAAATGCCCTTAATCTAACGGATATGGATGTCCAACAGATTTTCAAGGCAATCCGTAATCCGTTGGATTTCAAAAATTTCATCCACATCCAACCCATTAACAAACGGTCCGGGCATCCATCCGCAAATATACGGTTGGTCCCGGTTAAATTGCGGACTACAGATAAAATGCTCACCCCTAGGTGTGACCACATAAGTGTCTTGTGAGTTGAGAGAGTGTGCAACTTTTGTTACAAAGCCCAACCACCAGGGTGTTTACAAGCCTAGCAGTGTAACCAATGTAGAGACGTAGAGTGGAGTCAGTGCAGCGGACTCATAATCCAATCGGTGTTTTTTTTTTTTTCTTTTGTTGGAAATCCAATCAGTGGTTCAACCTTGTGATATTAAAATCTAGTCACATTAAGTAGTTTAGCTAGGGAGTGTCAATTCAGAGGGAGCTGGACACAAGTCACCAACCTAATCTATAAAGTTTGTCTATGTTGCTGATTACTACCCAACAATAAACAAACCAGCCACTGATGACGGTCCATAATTTATATACTTAAGCCCGATCGACCTTTGGTTAAAGGTCGTTTTGTAGATTAACTGAAGTGCCCCCTAGTCTAGGTCCATTGAAATCTCCCTTTTAGAAACAAAGATAGATTAGCCATAAGAGAAAGTGAACATAGAGCAGTGGTCACTTATGAAGCAACTCAAAAACGTTCTGTAGAACCGTCACACTAGAACGTAGCCCACTGAAAGCATATCCAATGAATCTGCACCTATACGTGGCCCAATAGTGAATATCCCCAGATTCCCCACCAGTGCAGTCCAACACTACAGAGTACAGACTTCCCAGCACTTGAATCTGCTCCAAAAACTAAACAAAAAAAATCACGTGGTCCTTTAATTTAATCAAACCCAAGTGGTCCTTTGGCAAACCAACAAGGCAACAACCACTTGTGTGTAGATTGCTTTAATTTATTTATTTTAAAATGATGGTACCTCAAGAATTAAAGATGGATATTTGGTGGTTGTAGTTGGTAGATGAATCTCCATTAAAAATGTTTTTGTTTTGGGAATAAAATAGCATTATTTTTTATATGCAAGTGATGAGAGACCCGGGGCAAGATGTTTGTTTATTCATCACTTCTTCTTTTTTTATGATAAGAAAAAAAGATTTGATTAATAGAAATCAATATGTTGTTGCAATCCTCCCGTCAAATACCCTTCAAAGTGATATGGAAACTCAAAAGAAAATCTTAACCAATTACTCTTGGATCTTGGTCCAACCTAAATTTTGATTGGATAATTTTCATTGATGCTTCATTTAAGAAAGAGGATTTGTCGATGGGATACACTTTCATTCTATATTAAGCAGATGAAGAGACTTTCATGCACTTATCTGCGGGTTCGGAGGGGGCTACGTCAGCTTTCCACGCAGAAGAAAAATCTTTATTAAAGGCAATTACGTGGTTAAAAGAGAATATTTTATCAAGCGTTTTCATAGTAACTGACTGTAAAGCGTTGGCATACAATATCAACAAGGTAAGCACAGATTCTTCATGGACAGCAGAAAACACCTTGCAAGAAACAAGGATAATCTTGGACGGTCTACCTCAAGCTAAAGTAAAATATATTAAGAGGAAGAATAACTCAGCAGCGGACTACATTGCCAAGGAGGCAAGGATAAAAAAGCTACAACACATGTCAGAAAACCTGCACCAAAAAGTTCATAAATCTAGCATAAATTCTAATGTTTTTGATTAAAATGATCTTGTAAATCTTTTGTACTATATTTGCTAGTTAATTTATGATCTTTTCCCATCAAAAAAAAAAAAAAGCTACGATGTTAGTACATTTTAATATAATGAAAAGGTGTAACTAAAGGTGTAATTGCCAATTGGCTTTCCAATATGCAATTGTTCCGCTCTCTCCATATAGTCCACACAATGGCAAGGGACTACAAACCTTAATTACCATGGATGCTAACGGGTACCATTTTGTTTGGGAGTGTACCAATCCCTTACCAAAGCATGTTTTGTTTTATTTGCAATTTGGTACACCCCCGAGCAAAATGATAACCCCATTAGCAGCATTGTTAATTACGGCCATGAGTTTTTTTTTTTTTTAATACGAAAATTTGAGATTAATGAGATGAAGAATTACATAAGTTCATCCCTCTGGATACATTGTATCACCCAGTTAGGAAGATGACTTAGCCATTCTACTTCAAACATAATGTCTTTACCATGTTTTGCCAATGTATGGAGCAACATGGTTCACATCTCTATGCACATGAGTGCATTTCCAACTATCAAAAGAATTCAAAATATTGCAACAATCAATAACTAAGTTTTTTGTGGTCCATTTTATTGACTCTAGACTTCCATTCAACGCATTAATAACATTTAAGCAATCTCCTTCCAGATGCACATTCATGTGTCCTTTTCTCTTGGCTCATAATGCAGCTTCCAGCATAGCTTTGGTCTCCGCTTGTTCAGGGTCTAAGGCTTTGTTTTTGCAGCATCTAGCTCCATCTGAATTACCTGCAAAATTTCTACTTATCAGTCCAATGCCCATTACTTTTGTAATTTCATCGAAAGCAGCATCCCAGTTAATTTTTATATGGGGGTTGTCAGGTTTCTGCCAACTTCTAGTGACCTGCATATCAATTTCATTAGTATTTCTGACAGTAGAAGGTAAGCTAGCATTCCATTCAGAGAAATTAGTTTTAATCATAAGCACAAGTTTATTAAGAGTTTGTTGCTGGTTTTCAAAGACTTTTCTACATTTGCCTTTCCATATATGCCATAAGATGAAACTCATCCATTTAAGGACTTGTTCATTCTGCACCTGTTGGTTATTATTCTGGAACAAAGAACACAACCAGTTATGAATATTCATAATAGAAATATTCTGGAACAAAGAACACAACCAGTTATGAATATTCATATTAGAAATAACAATTGTCATGGCAGTCAAGGAATATGTGTTGCATGCTTTCTGTATGTATGGTTGTTACAAAAAGGACAAAGAGAAACTATATTAGAACAATGCTTAGATAATCTGTCTCTCACAGGAAGACAATCATGAAGACATTTTCAGAGAAAGTGTAAAATTTTGCTAGGAAGTTTAGTTTTCCATAACTGCTTCCAAGAAATAGGACAAGCTAGAGTTAGCTGACCATGAAAAATTGCTCTAGGACAAGCTAGATCGGCATCTAGAATCTGAATCGACCAAATCATCCCGATTTAAATCCAAACAACCAAGGTATCCGTATCATGAATCCATAACCACCATCAAAATTTAGACCATGTCCATTTCGACCATGGCCGTTTCATTTGGACTTGGATGGATACTGAGACGATAAGAGCAAATGTCGGTTTACATTATTTTTTTCGTGTAAAAAATGTCGGTCTAAATAAAATATTAGGTACATGATTGTATGTCTTCATAATGGAGAAAAAAACGAAAACGTTTCCGTACGTGTCGATGATTTACTTTTAATGTGTCGGATTATTTTGTCTTTTTCATTTTATATTCAATGTTTACCAAATAAATATGATTTCTGCTAGGACCCGGTAACTGTTTGACACGTACAATCGCACTAAGCCTCTGAGTCTGAACTTTGTTCAGGGACTTCGTTGTACTCGGACGGTATTTTGATATTTGATGGGGGCACCTGCACGACATCCCAAATTTCTGGCACTCTCACTCATTCTGTGTGACTGTGCGAGTGCACGAGAATCTTGTGAATTCAGAGAGTACGCCTCATGAGTCCACTGGGGGTGTCTGGGTTCATGTCCAGATTTCCTAACTTCTTTGGAGTCTTCTCAACGGTAAAAAGAAGAAAAAGAAAAAAAGACGCCTCCACTGATAAGAGTTACTTGTTTTTTTTTTTTAATCGGTAAATAAAAGTTACTTGTGGAAACTAGCTTGCTGCGTTTTCCCATTTTAGTCCAAACTTAAGTGAAAAATGTGATCCGAGCGTTTTGAAGCTTGGTAGGACATGGTTCGAGTACGAGTGCCAATGGATTTCCAAATATTTCAAAATTTACAGGGTTAGTCAATTGGGAATAGTGGGACAAGATTTCCAAATATTTCAAAATTTACAGGAAGTTAGTCAATTGGGAATAGTGGATCATTGAGAGATTTTTTATGTAAGAGAGTTTGGGTGATTTTATGTGAGTTTAGAGATTTCGGGAGACTCTCTGGATAATTTTCAAGGAATTATGGTGATTTATAGGGACAACAAAACATATATGAATTTCACCATACATACGTGAAAGAAGCAGTATATTTATTTTTTTACAAAATGAATATATGAATATTTCAATAAAAATGTATAAGTACATGTATGGCTAATAGAAATTGTAAATATTTTGCCAATAAAAATCAAAACGAGACGAACATAAGGGATTTGAATCTCTAATAAGCTTATTGGGATTTGGAAGACATCATTTTTTAAGGGTTTAATTGTAGCTTATTTGGTTATTATTTTTAATCTTTTGATATTTAATCCTTAAGAGCATCTCCAACAGTGGGTGATAAAAATCCTATGTGGAATTTTTATTTAGATCCTTATTTATGGGGTCATATGTATGTGGCAAAAATAGGAATGCTTTGCTCATGAACTATCTCCAATGGTTGGGGTCTTATTTTTAAGATTTGTTGTTTTGGATAATGATAAAATTGATTCCCTATTTCTTATTGGTTGATAATAATTAATTTTAAAATAAAAATTTTAAAATGATGATGTGGAGATCATTCCCAAGGTCTAAATAAGACCTTCTCCAAGACCTTCATATTTATTTTGACACCCTTCCTATTTAATAGGACCCACTGTTGGAGATGAATTTAATGTAAATGAGGGTTTAAAATCTTATGTGTCATAAAAAAAATAAAACTCTCACCCTCTGTTGGAGATGCTCTAATAGAGAATATAAAGAAAAAAGTCTCTCAAAATATCACCTATTTTGAAGAGATTTTTTAGTTTTTTATGGTATGTTTTGTAATAAGGGTCTTGTTAACTTGTATCCCATGATACATGTTAAAATTCATTAAATATGGAGAATCCTCCTTTCTTCTCACTTTTCTCTCCTAAGAAAAAAAAAACTCTAGAGCTTCTTCATCTTCTTGCTCAGATTTAGTCCTTTTGGGCTAGCTCTGAGCAAGGATTTTCTGTTTTTTATGAATAAAAGTAGAGCAATTTGTAGTTTTAGGTGTTGTTTTTGTTATTTTTGGTGTCTATGGACACATTTCTTCGCTATTTGGGCGATATTCTCTTCGTCTTTGGGACGATTTTCTCTTCGCTCTAATAGCGATTCTCTCAAATCTCCATGGTGTTTCTTGGCTTGCTATTCTCGATTCATCAAGAACATCAATGATTCTGCTCGGATTCGCTTTGGATTCATCTTCAACAAAAGGGATTTAGGGCATCCGGATTCGTTTGGATCTACAAGATTTTGGGCAAATTACTCCATTTTATTTGGAGCATCTCTTATTGAAGAAGAAGATAATTATTTCAAATGGTCGGAGTTGATTAGGTTCACACCATCTTTCGTCAATACTCTTTGGTACAAAAATTGGATATCTTTGCGGTGCATGGCTCTTTCTCTTCGCGATGTATTTGCAATTGGTGTCATCATTTGTATTTGGGTTTTGATTATCTTGTATTTTGGTGTTTTTGATAATCTTGTAAGCAATCATGTAATCACTATTTTGGTTTGAATGAATTGAAATGTGATTTTCCCAAAAAAAATTCATTAAATATAATATTTTTAACATTAAATATTTTTACATTGGTAAATTGAACTTCTAACATTAAATACATGATAACTTCCTATATTACCCTTGTGTAAGCCTAATTTGATTTTGAGCATGTGGAGCCCACAATATTTCCTTGCGTAAAATAAATATGGCAGCTGTAAAATGATCTCATCCATAATGAATGAAAATATATTACTCCGTATTTGTTTCCTTTAACTTTGGTGAATCCCCAAAATTTTCTTAATCTTTCCTTAATTTTAGCTAATTAAAACCCAAACCTTACAAATATTTGCTCGATCAATATTTATTCCTTATACCTTATTTAACGTAGCACTAGTATTTAGGGTTTTGATTTAGTGATTTACTAACGGATAAGGTAAGTTTTTTCCTAAAATTAAGAGATTGATCAAGATCAATTTTTTTTTTATATTTTTAATAAAATTAATGGATTAGGATAATGTCACTCTGATCATTAAAGTTAACTATTTTGGTTTACATGATAATGGGAGTTTTACAATATAATATTACGTATTTATTGCCGGGTAATTATGGAATTCTATGATAGTTATTATTGTAAATTAATTTCTCTCTGTCCAAAGCAAATGTTATGAAATCTATGTAAAAATAATAATTATTTAAAGGTTCTTAACTAGTACTGCGAAAAATTAGCCAACCAAAAAAAACGCTCCTTTCTCTCTCTTCTTTCTCTTCCAAAAAAATGAAAAGAAACCCAAGAGCCTTCTTGCTCAGATCTGGTCCTTTTGGACCAGATCTGAGCAAGATTTTGTTTTCTTTTAAAGTTTTTAGTAGTAGATAATTGAATAAGATGTTTTTACATCGTTTTTTGTGTCTTTTGGCATATTTCTTCGTCGTTTTGGGACGATTTTTCTTCGTCGTTGTGGGGCGAGTTCTTCAAATTTCTATGGCTGGTTCGTGGCTTGCTATTCTTACATCAAAAACATCAACGATTCATCACGACATCGCTTTGAATCTGCATCCGTGTTCGTGTGGATCGACAAATTTATGGGCAAAGTACTCCATTATATTTGGAGCATCTCTTATCGAAGAAGAAGAAGAAGAAGAATACATTCATATTAAATGGTCGGAATATATTTCCGGATATACCATCATCTCTCCCTTATACATAAAATTTATGTGGATATCTTTGCGGTTTATCGCTCTTTCTCTTCGCGATCTACATGTAATTGATGTCCTTATTTGTATTAGGGTTTTGATTATCTCTTATTTTGATGTTTTTGTCATTCTTGTAAGCGAACATGTAATCACTGTTTTGATTTGAATGAATTGAAATATGTTGATTGTCAAAAAAAAAATAAAAAAATTAGCCAACCATCATATTTGGTCTCATTGTCTGTAAAGTTCACTAAGAAGTATAAGCAAGATAATTGGAACATTTTAGATAACATAATAACTTTCAATCATCATTTCTAGCGATTGTGTTGAATTTTGTAATTCTACTAAGGGTGTTTTATTTATTACAATCTATTAAATTCCCTAAAAAGTTATGCAATCTTGGTTACTTGAAGATGAACATGACACTATCAAAAGGCAGTAGAGAGGATGCATCCGGTTTAAGTGCTTTTCACCAAAAAACACATCTAACATCCGAAATTATACAAGGACCGGTAGAACATGCAGTATTATTATTTAAAAACAATTATTCTTACCATAGACTAATATGCAACGAATACTAATTGTGTGTGCAGGAAAGGAAACTGGGCCACATCTATGATCATACACAAAAAATTAAATCATGGAGGAAGAAGTTGTCACCGAGGTAGATCCAAAAGGTGGAGGAAACGGGGTTTGGTCAACTATCTAGGAGTCCAGGTTTTGGTACCTTCGACATATTGGTCAGAAGTGTTGTCGCCTTGTCAAATGTAGAGAAAGACATAACTGAGTATGTCAAGAAGGAATTTGATAAAAAGCATGGTCCTTGGAATTGTATTCTTGGTCTCGATTTCGGTATCACTTTCTTACTTTCTTTCTTCATTTTGTTTTTGTAAATGATCCAGTGAAATTTAATTAGTGTTGAATTTGGATCAGTTTGCTTAGAGACGTTCCGTTGTTTCGATTATAGAAAGTTAATATTAAATTGCCCTTTTTAATCATTAAGATCATAAAAATACTTGATCGACCGGGAAAGGATTGAGACACCGTGTTCTTGCCCTTCCCCACCTGGCATTTTTGAAATCTCATTATATCTTTAAGTGCCTCATGGTCCAAGTTCTATATATACGCTCTTTAAGTTTGTGTAGAACTGTTGTAGAGTTAATGTAAATGGAATGTTAGGCTCCTCAAGCATTAACATCATTATTACGTATGAATTTTGTGTCTGGTAGTCTTTGAAAGTAAGTCATTGTGACATGCGTACATTCGTTATTAAACTTCTCTATGTATAGTCATAGTGACATGTTTTTTCTTTTTTATTTCTCTCATGTCTTGAGAGACCTCAATTGGGACTACCACCACTGTCATTTACTATGCGGTTAATGGCCAACGCCATCATCCACTAGTAACTTCCACAACTGTTTGTTTCCCTTGGTTCCATTACCACACTTCCTTATTGTGTCCAAGGTTCCATCAGTTGAACAGTTGTTGTTTCATATTGCTACCACAATTTCACCACCACCACATCTAATTGAAAATGTTGGTTTGATATAGGGAAGTGACAAGCAAAGATATTAAGATATAGCGATGTCCTAGTCCTACATTTCATGACATAAGATCAATGATTATATGAAAAAAGGCAGGGAACAACAGATATATCTAAATTAAATGTCGTAATTATAAGGATTTCATTCGATGTGTTGGACTTATGGTGCAAGTTTGTTCTTTGTAGATTATCTGTATTCTTTCTTGCATAATTTTTATGTACTACGCATCTTCTTCGTGTCTGTCAATTGATAAGATGTGGTATGGTATACATATGACATCAATGTTCATGTAACACTAGACCCTATTTTTAATATTCATCTAACATAGTCCAAATTCTGTCTTTTCACATACTGTTTGAATCTTCATGCTCAGGTGGCATAATGTTGAATCAAAATATCATCCTTCATATATAATTACAAGATAATGTATGTAGTGATACCAAATTAGTATCATTATTGATACATGTTGAGTTTTTAGTGTCACAATCAGTACTGATTAATTATAGTACACTGAAGAATAACATGCCATTGTAATTTATGCGACCTTGTTGAAGAGGCACCCAATTAATATTATGTGACCGCATTCAAGGGGTACCAAATTTATTTTATGCGACTTCGTTTAAAGTGGTACCCAATTAATATTATGCGACCTCCTTAAAGAGATACCTAAATAAATAGCTACTATGCGACCTACTTAGCTATTGAATTATAATTGTTCAGAACACATATTATCCTACAAAACTCTACAATGAGTTTGTAGTTTTTATAATGTGTGCAATGTAAACGGGAGAGATAATGAAACCCATCCTTCATTGTTTTGTTTGTGTACATGATCTTCTGATAAGTCGTTGGCGGGGTCATTGGCAGGTTAGTGGAGTTGCCTTCGAATCTTACTGGTCAACGCCAGCTTCTGATGGCAGCGGGGACAGCATCATGTATCGGTTTGGTTCCGTTAGTCAGGTAAACGTTAATTCCTTCATATAATATTATTTTTGTTTTTGTTGTTGGTTGGTACCTCTTTAGCTTTATATTATAGTGTATCACCTAACATTTGAAATTTTGAGTAGATATAGAAAATTCTTCAACTTAGTACAATAGTATGTTTGAATAGATAATTTGACTAGTCTAAGATTTCATTTCTTAATCTATTATTCAGTTCTCTCAAGGATTAGCTGTGTATTTCCAACAATATGTTCTTGAATTAAGAAAACTTTCCTTCAACTATGGTAACCTAGACTACAACTTCTACACTTTTTTAAACATGACACTCGGCTTCTTCTTTGGGACCTGGTAATGGATGAGATTGTGGTACCACTGCGACGTTACCCAACTGGTGGGACCCCCATATATAGCACTGGAATTCAATCTTCTTATGGTATAGCATTTCCACTGTGGGTACTCTTAAACCTTCTCCTAGCATCAAAATGTGCCCAAGATATGCCTTTTAGTTTGTTCAGCGTGTTCATACTGATCCACTCTCTGGCTTGGTATTTACAAAATAGTCTATTATCACTGTTTGTCGGGAAGGTCATGTGAAAGTATGGACAACACCTGTGCCAAGTGAAAGCAGTTCCGGTAACTCGGAGACTGCTCAGAATACCAGCTCGAAAGAGTAACCACTTAGTACACGGGTAATGTTTGCATCTCCAGTTACAAGTAGCGAGTAAAATAGTCTTCTTTTCACAAAATGACAATCTTGATTTATCATGGGTGAGGGTTGTGATCTCTTCAATACATATAATCATGTGAACTTATCAGGCTGTTTGATGCCATTCCTAAAGTATGCTTCTTGTACTTATGATGGATTGGGTTGTGTATAGTCCTGGAGATGAATGATGGACTGCCATTTTGGTGTGGTGCAAAACACCATGGGCAAGGTTTTCATATTAACCTACTGTATTGTTACTGCAGAAAGGGTGGTATGAGTGTTCTTTTTTTGTGTTCCCTTTGTACATAGATTTTCATTTCTGGTTTGTTTATTCTGTTTATTTCTCCTAAATTAAAAAAAATAAAAATAAGAAAGAGAAAGAGACATTTATTACACAATTTTTTGATAATTTTGCATAGCTTTTATGATCATGCAATAGATACAACAGTAATGGTTTGTTCATTCTTGCTATCTGCTTGATGCGCTGCTGCTCATTGAATTTCCTCCTACACTTACTACGGCATCAGATCTGTTCTTAAATACAACAATAATGGTTTCCTATCCGGGTAAACTTTAGAAATCCATCCATTTATCCTAACCTAAATAAAGCCTAACTATGGTTGGTAACTTACCTTGCTTGAGGGGTAGACTTGGAAAAATAAATTCAAAACTTAACAAATAGAAACCGACATAATCGCTTGTCCTTTTATATAGGTTGAATCAAAATAAGGATGGATCGGTGGGAAAATCCCAAGGTTTAGATTTGAGTGAGGATTGCTCAAAGTTTTTCCCTAAATCAAGTTTCTAATGTTTCCATATTTTTCCTCTATTATTTGCAACGATAAAGAAGGTATAGAAGACAAGGGAAGACATGAGGCTGATTTGAAGGATGGTTTAAAGAGTTTATTTCTAGGGTTTCTTCAATGGTGTTTTCGAGTGTGCCTTATTAAGTATTTGGGTCATATCTTGGTTTTCTTAAAGAGCATGTAACAATCTTTGATTAATGGAAGTTTTTTTGGTGGTGTTGGCTATGGATATATCTTGGGTTGTGGTTGTGTGCTTCTTTATCTTATGTCTTTTGTCTGGTTCAAATCACCAATTTTTATTTGTGATCATGTGTTCTGCTGCCCACGGTGATAATTTCCCCAACAATTGGTATCAGAACCTTGGATGAAGGGTAAGATTGAATGAAAAATGTAAAGGTAAAAAGAACAAAGTTCGGGACGTAAAATTCAATGTCATAGAAGATGAATGTATATGTCGTATTTATGTTTATTTTACCCAAGATTTTATTGATGGTGCACAACAACATGGTAACACCACGTGGGATAACACTTTTGAAATATTAGGAGCAAACCATGAACATCAATGATCGTGATGCAACTGGGTCGGTAGAATGCTTCATCACGATCAATAAGGAAGTCGCCTATTATATTGTTGCTATTATACAAGCCAAGAGAGGCCGGGAGAGTGTTCCTGTGGATGTTGAAGTGGAAAGAAAGTATCCTACAAATTGACAACGCAAGCATGGAAAAAGTTTCCTATTTCGAAAGTTGTTATCGTATTTTGAAGGTGTTGAACAAATATTATCCAGACGTGTTAGCAGCTAATTAACAAGTACCTAAAAGGTCACCATACAATTCTTCTCCCTTAACTCCAAATTCTTCACCATTTTCACCATTTCCATCAAATTCTTCACCAGATAGTCCAGGAAACCAAAATGTCAACTTAGTTCTTAATAGTAATGATGCTAATTAAAAATAATCTAGGAAGAAACAATGCAAGACTGGCTAGAAAATTAGGTCAAGAAAGGGAAGCTCTGATTGTATTAACATGGAAGACTTTATGGAACATCAAAACACTGCCGAGAAGAAAATAACGGTTTACAGGAAATTTTAAAATATGGAGACGAAAAAAAGATGGCTTTATCAAGAAAAATTTGTTAATGACTATGACAAGCATAACATTCTTCAAGCGAATACTTCAATTATGAATGCCCAACAAAAACATATGTGGAAACTCGAATTTGACAAGCTAGAAACATAGGTTGAACAACAAGTTGGATTTTTAAAAACAACCCAGCTGGTGATGATGAGGATGATGAGTTCGATATAGTAGTGCCTCTACATTAAATGACGTATTAGTTTTAATGTTAATTTGAAATGTTGTTGCATTCTATTTAATAACAAACTATAAACACATTAACAATTAGATGTTTAAACTAATACATGAAATAAAACTTAATAATTACCTCCACCTGCTCTTCCATACTTTAAACAATAATTCACTCTCAGATCTTTTCTTAAAATGTCATTTAGATTCTGATTCTGATTCTGAATATAAGTAGTCAATTTCCCATAGTTTCTTGCAGGAAAGCCTCTTTCTGGTTGATTCATGCCTCAAATCTTCATCTCCAAAGTTAGTCCACTCCTTATCACGGGTTTCCTTAATTGCCATGTTATGTAGAAGTATGCAAGTGAGCATAATCTTGTGCATTTCACGAGGAATTAAACCACGATATGGCCCGTTCCACATCTTCCCTCAACGTCGTTTGGTGATCGTTAAAATGATGACGTGAGCGACCAATTTCGTCTGTAGGGGGCTGATGGTAATATTGGACTAATGTTGACCATTTGGATTGATACCATCCCCAAGATAACACCCTTGAGTGTATTAATGGATTTTGATTGTGAAACAGACTTGGGGACAAATTGCATACTTTAGATCTTTTAACGAAGGCGACTTGTTCAAAATATTAATATGATTTTGTAAATATTAATTTTATATAAAAGAAATTACAAGCTTTTGGTTGGCGACCTAGCAACAAGTTGTGCTCCAACTCCTTTTTGAATAGCAATACCTAATCTATGAAAAATAAAGCTACCTATACCACTACTAGCATCATTGCTAACTAAACGATTCTTCAGACGCTTGAAAAAGCACAAAGTATCCTCACCAAGTTCCCCAAGGTGGTGAATAAAAAGCCTGCCATATCCAACAATCATAAGAAGCAACAACTTCAAGGATCGGGTAATAACCCTCATATTGACCATTTCAATAAACATGGCATCTCTGCCATACCCAATGCATCCATTAAAGACTACCTAGCATTCCTGAGAATCTCCTATCCTCATTCTCCTTTAATATCTGTCTAACAACTTCCTCGGTTTTGTTTTTGGTAAATACGTTGGACCATAATGATTAATTATTACTTCGCAAAAAAAATGAAAGATAAACAAATGCAGTTGTTTGGTCCAAACGAAGATACTCATCGTTCGCATCCGCTGGTTTTCCATAACCTAGAATCCTTAGAGACGAAGTAACTTTTTGTTCAAGACTATAACCTCTAATATTTAGTGCACCAAACATTTAATTAAATTGAGGTTCTACTTGACGAATCTCATCAATAATATTTTTCACCAGGTGCCGAGGCATGCAAAATCAAGGAAATCTAGATCAGAGTATACACATTGGGAGGAAAATAATCATGCATCAGCTTCTGGTGGTGAAATTCCTCACCTTTATAAGTATATCTTCTTGAGAATACTTCATTTGGCTCTAGAAATCTAGCTATTTGGCCCGAATATACGAGCATCAGAGTGTCAGATTCCTCATCATCAAGTTGTTGCAACCTCCATTGATGCATTTCCTGCTTAGTTTAAACCGATCCATAGTTATGTTCCCCTCTTTATTGCATCTCGACATTAATGATTTTGAAATTTAGAATTGAGAATACAGGTAAGAGCATAGCTCAGTGGTATCCCATCAATTCCAGTAAGGAGGAAGTTAGGGGTTCGATCCCCACCGTGGTAGAGGTTTGTATTTAATTTAGTTGTATAGAGGGGTTTGGCGGTGTTGGGTCCAGCAGTGGGGCTAGTCCAACTGGCTGGATTTGGGTAGGGGCCTGGGTCCGACTTTAGCCTATATAAAAAAAAAAAAAGAATAATGTATAAATATGTGTGAGTAATTTGATTAAGTGAAGGGGCGTATATGTAGGAATGAAGTAGGGGAATAAACGTTACAAAATAGCCGTTGAATGATATATTTTCTACCGAACGATGGGTATTACGACGCCAACGATTATCTTAAATTCGCCAACAATATAATGAGTATTTATCGACAGAAAAACTACCGGTCAGTTGTTTTCTCATAGTGGCCCAAACTAATTTGCCATGCCATCCGGAATAACAAATAGCATAGTGCACATGCCTTGTAAGAGTTTGTTTTTGATACGAATTCTTTTACTAAAAAAGAAAAAAGCAACATCACTAATTAGGGGTGCCAACAATGGTGCCAGCCATGGAAAAAAGAGTCAACGACAACGTTGATGAGCTTATGTAACCTTCCGACTTTCATGGCGATAGAAAATATGATTTTTGACCATGAAGATAGGGATGCCAACATTGAATGGTGCACATACCCTCTGGGGAGGACTCTAGTCAAAAATTTACACAAAACAAACTACAGTTAAAAACAAGAAACAAAATAACAAATTCGCCACCTAAACCACAGTTAAATGTCTATAAAATCGAACGAATAGGCGGCTCTTCAGTAGTTCAGTGGTCTCCAGAGGAGGAAGGGAGAGAGAAACTAAAAACCCCACCAAAAAAAAATGGCCGTCTCAGCAGGATGTGCTAGGGTTCTACCGGCTTTTGAATGTAGATCAGATCCAGATTTCTCAACCAACCAAAACCAGCAGAAATCAAGTTCTAGAAGATTCATTTCTGGATCTTTCAATGGTGGTGGTGGATTATATTCATCGTTGATTCTGCGGTTTCCTCCTAATTTCGTAAGGCAATTGAGTATTAAAGCAAGAAGGAATTGTAGCAATATTGGTGTAGCACAAGTTGTAGCTGCTTCCTGGTCAAACAACAACAATACCAACAAGGTTCCTAATGTATCTGCCATTAGTTCTGCTTCTGCTGCTTCTGAGATTGAAGAAATCCCTTTGATTGATGATGAAGTTGTTGCAGCTGCTGGGATTGATGGTGGTATTTGTAATAATGGTGTACAGTTGTCTGGTTTGGCCGCTTTAAAGGCCTCATTTTTACGCTCCGATGGGAGCATCACAGTTCATGCAGGTCCCCCCTTGTTTCTCTATCAATTTTTTTCATTGTTTTTCATTTGGGGTTCTTAGATCTGAAAAAAAATAATCTGGTTTTTATGTGTTTTTGTGGTTTTAACGAATTTTGTTAATTTGGGTTGTGTGTATGCATCATTTTGGTGAAACCCATCAATTTTGCCTTTTAAATTTGATAAAATCTGATTTGTTTATATAATTTTGTTTATTTATACAGGAGAAAGATTAGGTCGTGGAATTGCTACAGATGGAATCACTACCCCAGTCGTCAATACTTCTGCTTACTGGTTCAAGAACTCCAATGAACTCATTGATTTCAAGGTCTCTATTCATTCTACTGCACCCTACAGTCTAGTCTTTTTATTTTTGTTATGCTAGACTTCTCTTGGTCAAATGTTCATGTGGATGTGATTGATTTGGTTTCTAACAACTGAGATGTTGCTGGTATCCAATAGAAGAAGCCCTGTTACGGCATTGCATATCATCATTCTTTTCATACTATTTCAGTTGGTATTTATTAACCACTCTTAGTAAGAGGGGAATCAGTTTTCTATTTTGTTGTAGTGTGAAAATTTAGAGGCTATGTTTGAATTAACTCATACCCGTGGTATCTGGTTCATGGGTGTAGTAACTGATTCATCCATTAGTTCCTAACTTACAGAATTGCTGCTTATATATGTTTGAATTCCTCGCTTACTCATTTCAGATTAATTTTCAATCTAAAATAAATTCAATTGCCAGTTCATGGGATAGAATGCTTTGGAAGTTGATTACGGCTATACTAGCTCCAGTTAATGGAATTTAAAGAATCCCAATTTGTAATGGAATTTATCTCCAGTTCCTCAGATTTTCATTCCAGATTATTTTTCAATCTGAAAATATGCAATTGTCAGTTAGAATGCTTGGAAGTCGATCACAGCTATACTAGCACCTTTTACTAAAATGACCGACTTATAAAAAATCTAATGATCTTATTTTAATGCCAGCTACGATTTTAGTATTATGTGGTTGATTAACTTGTTCTTGTCTTGATAGGAGGGACGCCATAAAAGTTTTGAGTATGGGCGCTATGGGAACCCAACCACAGTAGTTGCAGAAAACAAAATAAGGTTTGTTTTTGTGTGATGAGTATGAACAGTTGTAGCTACTGCTTAAGTGCCATTTTTGTAATGGGATGCTGAATATGTTTTGTTCATTTTTACTCTGGGCAGTGCACTTGAGGGGGCAGAATCAACTATTTTGATGTCATCTGGCATGTGTGCTAGTACGGTCATGATGTTTGCATTGGTTAAGAAGGGTGGGCATATAATAACAACTACAGATTGCTACAGAAAGACGAGAATTTTCATTGATGATTTTCTTGTTCCCAACATGAATATAACGGTATGTTCCCTTACTTTTTGTACTTTTTTTAGTTGGATCCTGCTTGTGCTGATGCAGTTAGGGACGATGTGCTTCCTAAATTGACAGTTGAATTGTGAGGGTCCTTAACAAACTTTGTGCTTCTTTGTCGGATTCTTAAGATCCACATTGTGTTTTATTTTAATAAGTCATGTCAGTGGATTTGGTTGTGGACAAGATCTAGATTTTCAGCTACTTGCCGTATTTAAACCATTTTCAATTTGATGTTCTGTTCCAGACTTCTTTTTTATGGTTTTGGAAAGTATCTAAATTTATTATCTCCCCATTGCAGGTCCATGTCATCGACCCTGCCGATATGGATGGCCTGAAATCTGCTCTGGAGAAGAATAATGTAAGTACTCAAATAGGACATTGTTGTTTAATATTTTCTTGTTTTGGCTAATGTGGATGATCATTTGATACTTACTGGCATACTTTGTGTGCAGGTAACACTTTTCTTTACAGAATCGCCAACTAATCCTTACCTCCGATGCGTTGACATTGATTTGGTTTCAAAGCTTTGCCACAGCAAAGGCACACTGGTTTGTGTTGATGGTACTTTTGCCACACCGTTGAACCAAAAGGCACTTGCGCTTGGCGCAGACCTTGTTCTGCACTCGGCAACAAAGTTTATTGGAGGACACAATGATGTAAGTTCTGAGTAAACCTTGTAAGTTTTGACATTTGGTCACCTTCTGTTTCTTTAAAACTAATAAGATGAATAAGTGAGTGACAAATCAAATTCTCTTTTCAGGTTCTTGCTGGTTGCATTAGTGGTTCTGAGGAAGTGATTGCTAAGATTCGCAAGTTGCATCACGTTTTGGGTGGTACTCTTAACCCGGTGAGCAATTTTTACATGCTTTTGCAATTACAGAGCATGGTTTAGAAACCAATGGCTACAATAATTCATCAATTCATTATTAGGAAATGAGCTTCATAGATTCACACAGCTAGTTTGACCTTTAGTGTTTATTCAGCTTGCAAATGAAGCATAATTGAGAACGATACTAGGCTGTTAATTTGACCTCCCATGTTTATTCAGTTTGCAAATAAGACTTGATTGAGAATGATACCAATGCTCTGTTTTATCAGAATGCCGCTTACCTAATCATTCGAGGCATGAAGACACTGCATCTTCGTATACAGCAGCAAAACACAACTGGATTGAGGATAGCCGAAGTTTTAGAGGCACATCCTAAGGTACTAATTTGATCGAATTTTAGAATTATTAGTTCAGAAAAATAAATCCAATAATTTCTCTTTCAAGTGGGTTCATCTTGTAGGATGCTAACATGATCTGATCTTCAGGTGAAACGTGTTCATTATCCCGGCCTGCCCAGTCACCCGGAACACAAAATTGCCATGAAGCAAATGACAGGGTTTGGAGGAGTCGTCAGTTTTGAGGTGAGTGCTAAAATTTATGAGCTTGATGATTGCCTGAGCTATTTGCATTTGCAATATGCTGGTTTCCAGGTTTACTTACCTGATCACGACATGCAACTTTTGCAGATTGATGGAGATTTAGAAACCACCAAGACATTCATCGATGCACTGAAAATCCCGTACATCGCCCCTTCCTTTGGAGGATGTGAGAGCATTGTGGATCAGCCTGCAATTATGTCTTACTGGTACGATCTTTTATTTTCTGCAAATATTTGATCACCTTAAATTGATTGAGTATGATAAGTTTTATCTTCACCATGTTTTAAGTACTTGAGAAAACATAATTATGCTGCTGAAAATATGTATCACCTTAAGAACATGGTCGGTTGATTCATTTTTGCTTCAAATCAAAGGAAAACTTCATACCAGATGGGCTAAAAGTCTTTCCGAGACCTTTTTAACACGCTTTCCAGTAAGTTTTGATACGCCGCGAAGAAATAAAACTGACTTATAATAATAGCTAGTCACTGAGCCTTTTGATGATAAAATGCAAGTTTTGACACGTAATTCTATTTCAGTATGTATGTGCTAGTTAGCAGAAATTGGTTTGTTGATTAGTTTTATGTTTTTGAATGCAGGGATCTTAGCCAGTCAGGTAGAGAAATGTTTGGAATAAAAGATAACCTTGTTAGGTTTAGTTTCGGAGTTGAAGACTTTGAAGACCTGAAAGATGATATCCTTCAGGCTTTGGAAGTTATATAGATAAGAGGGAAATGCCGAGGGCCATGAGTATCATGTTTTCTAATCCAGTGTCCTAAATTATCGGATTATTTTGATTGCGCATTGCTTTTATTTATGTATGTGTTGGTTATTTGATTGAATTAGTAATTACAGTTATGACTGGTTATGATAACGAAGATGAGGGCTAGTAACTTCTTTCCGTCTCTTCTAGCTCATTGAATAATCATTTCTTGCAACCACACATTGGATCATAATATAACTTACACTCTAGTTACATTAGTTGACTGAATAAGTTGTGCAAGACCTGGAATTGAAATGTAGACCACCGGTTGTTCACAGTTCTCAGGCAACGAAATCTTGGAGACTGATACATTTCAACCAAATGGCTATAATTCTAGATGTCGCACAACGCATTATAAGCTTATGTGACTGATTACCAGGAGCAAATGAACTTAATTAATGGCTCCTCCAAGAAGATTAGTAATGGGGGCATAAACAAAACCGGGTTCAAGTTGTTGTATTTTTTTTAATCAAGTAGTAGTACTGATGAAGCTAAAGAAAGACTAATCATGGAATACAAACTCAAAGTACATTTTCAAGACAAAATGGATTAACAATTCTATGACTATAAGGCAAGATTGACTAAAAAAAGATGCATACGAAATGGACTCAAGTGATGAAAAACATTCATGGAATACATTCAATATCGGTTGTTAAGTGAGTTAACAACAATTCATCAAAACCAACCAAAATCAAAGAAATGAACCTATCAACAACCTAAACCACCTTAATCCATCGTAATTTAATGGTAAACAACAATATGACCAAGAAATCATTCATCAATGGTTATATTCAAACATGAATCGAGAAAGAACTGATCTAATCTATTTCGAATCGATATAGAAAAATCAAACCCCTAATTTTTTATTGCAACACATAAACCCTAATTTCATAAGAATTGAACATAGAAATCGAACAGAAATCATTAACAACATAGAGGGGGAGCGATTAAATACCCGAGATTAGTTATTGGAGAAGTGAGAACCGACTATTGAGTGATTAATCGAGAGGGAGGAGCGGGAGCGAGATGAAAAAGTAAAGGAATCGAAATGTTCTTTCCTTCTCTCGCCAACTTACACTCTAGTTACATTAGATATTAACCAATTGAGCCCAATCCAACGATAGGTTAAGAGAATAAGTTGTGCAAGACGGAAACTGGATATCGGTTATCCATTGAACTGATGGAGAAGGTCAGCAGGGATCACACTGTTGAGTTTAATGGTACTAGTATTTTAACCACTGTAACTAACGACTCTTGCAAGGTTGAAGTTGTTCTTCACGAGCTTCGGGTGTCTCTAGCTGCAACCACTGACCGTGTAGTTGGTTTTGACATCAAATACAAAGCGAATACCAGCAACAACAATAGTATTACGATACTGCAGTTATGCCATGGAACTCGTTGCCTTATTATTCAACTTCCTCGCTTGGATTCAATCCCAAACTCTCTGATAAGATTCTTTGGTGATAAATTTTGTTTTTCCTACTAAAATTTATGATGAGGGTGGTGCAAGACCTGGAATTGAAATGTAGACTACCGGTTGTTCACAGTTCTCAGGCAACGAAATCTTGGAGACTGATGCATTTCAACCAAATGGCTATAATTCTAGATGTCGCACAACGCATTATAAGCTTATGTGTGAGTGGTAAATCGGTCCATGAAGGGTACAACAACGATTTTGGATTAAAAGCGATCCAAGAAATTTGAAAAACTATTTGACACCGCTCCCAAAAGCAGAGTACCCGGGGAAGAATGTGAAGTTAATTAGTTACGTAGAAATAAAATTCAACAAAAGAAGGCTGAGGTTCCTTAAATTTGTGGAATTGAAATTAAAACAACGATGTTGGCGTATCTTATGTATTTTCTTGGTACAACCATATTCACCCGATAGAATGGAAAACATAGAGAAAGCCCATTTATTCTTGTTGTTAGGCCCAAACTATTTTTAGGTTTCCATGACACCCAATTTTTTTTCAAATTATTAAAATCGCTACATAACTCATTAAAAGAAATTTGTATATAACATATTAAAAGAACCGCGGCTTGAAATTTTACAAATTTTATCTAGACAACGAGTACAAACAACAATATTAATTTTTTGTTTTTCACGAAATAATCGAAGGTGATCATCATTTTAGGTAAAAAAAATTCGAAAACTGACTACATATTCGTTATACAACCTCCACAAAAGATGCAAAACGCAATATACATACACCATAAAAGATGCATAACACGTTATACAACCAAATTTTTATTCATGCATCAATTATTTTGGTTATGCAGCCATTAAAACGCTGTATATGCCCAAGGCCGTCTCTACGATTTCAGAAGCTCGGGGCGAACTTTCGAAAATGGGCCTCTCTTTTTTAGTTGTAAGCGCATATATGAAAAATGAAAAATCGATGACTAAATTTATTGAACAACCCGTTCATTCATGCATGTAAAAATCCGATAAGAGTTCAAAAGTAATCAAATTTTTATTTAGAAATAGTATAGTATATATATAACGGCCGTAGGTCACATTGTGGAAATTTCTGAGGAATAATAAGTAGATGTCAAAAATTATCACCAATTTTACGAAGTGAAACCTAGAATTTTCACCAATTTTACTAAGTGAAACCTAGAATTTTCACCAATTATCGTAACTAGTGATAATTGCAATTTTCACTTGAAATGGTAGATGTCAAAAATTGAAATTATCACCAATCACTAAGTTATGAAAGTTGGAATTTTCACGAGCCAATAAAAATCCAAATTTTTAGGAAATGAAAATTACGGGATTCTTTTGTGCATGATGCAGTTTTTTCTCTTGCATGCATTGAGTTTTTTTTAAGGAAATAGTCGAGGCATTTTCTTACAGAAATTACTATAGGAGAATTATTAGGAGTAATTATTAGAAATAATAAGTAGATATCAAAAATTTCAATTATCACCAATCACTAAGTTATGAAAAAAATGGAATTTTCACCAATTTTACGAAGTGAAACCTAGAATTTTCACCAATTATCGTAAATAGTGATAATTGCAATTTTCACTTGAAATGGTAGATGTCAAAAAATTACAATTATCACCGATCACTAAGTTATGAAAGCTGGAATTTTCACGAGCCAATAAAAATCCAAATTTTTAGAAAATGAAAATTACGGGATTCTTCTGTGCATGATGCAGCTTTTTCTCTTGCATGCATTGAGTTTTTTTTTTAGGAAATAGTCGAGGCATTTTCGTACGGAAATTACTATGGGAGAATTATTAGGAGTAATTATTATTGGTGAGTTTTTGTTGGAGTATTTTTAGGAAGTAATCTTGTTTGAATATTTATAGGATTCGTTATTTTGGGTGAGAGATTTTGGGGAGTAATTTTAGGGATAAATTTATTTGAGAGTTTATCACGTTTTCTAAAAGATTTTTTTTCTAAATTTATTTTGAGTTTTCAATAAATATGTAAAAAAGAAAGAGAAATTTATTTAATTTCATTTTTAAAGTAAAAGGATATTTTAGGAATCATATATTATTATAATTAATTATGGGTTCTTTATATATAGAATCTTAATGATGGTTTTTTGATATACAATTTTTTTATATTTGACCTAGAAATAATTTTCCCCTTTATATATATATATTATTTTAAAAATACTTATCAAGATACTACAATATGGCCAAATGTATTAAAAACGAATTAATTAAATTCAATATTTTATAGTAACTTAACTTTATAATTCATCATTGACCAAAGACTACGGAGGAAGTTGTGGGTTAAAAAATAAGAATGAAAAATTCAACAGTGTTATAAACCAAGTTTAATTTACTAAGATGCCCTTCGTGTCTAAGATTAGGGTTTACATATCTTGGGAACCAAGTCTTCTATCTATATAAATAGAGGTTTAACCCATTGTATTTCTACACATATTAATGAGAATCTCTCTTTCTTCTTCCCCTTTATTTTATGTCTCCTTCTCTCTTTCTCTAGTTTATAACACGTCATCAGCCACGTAACTCTAATCACTGAGAGATATATTTTTCTTTTTCCCCAATTGTATCAAAACAGAAGTCGAAAATTATTTAGCGGGGCCGAGCGGTTGGATACAAAAGTTTTCTTCAGGGATGCATAATTGTTGCGACTGCGGCAATCACAAACTTTAACTCTCTTTATTAAGTTATTTTTATAATATTGGTTGACATCTCCATATTTATGTGTTGGATCGTATTCCACTACTAATTTTTTTTTGGTTGTCTTTTTTGCATGAGTTGCTAATGATATTATCAAACATAACTACATGTTCTCATATTGACATCTATTTATTATTTCTTTGTTTGCATGTCCAGATGATTCTAGGGCACCCACGTCTTGTTTGCGATCTAAAACAACATACAAGTACAAGCACGAGCCATCATAACGTGACTCTCTGTTATACAGTAAAGTTAATTTATTGTATTTATTCTTTATTTCTTCTATTTTTGTTAAATCACTTGATCAATTTTTTATTGTTCCTGTGTTCAGGGACTGACATCAATGATTAATGATTTTTCGTTTTTCTTATCTACTAACCTGAAGGTGTATTTATTTGTGATGGATTTTACGTATCTTTACGACCCTGACTATGAGATGGGTGCAATTAAAACCCACTTCCTAATCTCGAAAAGGCGTGGTCTATATTTATCGGTGATCTACTTTTCAAACAAAGTCAGATTTCCTTTCTCCTCTAATTTCTTTTTATTGAGAAAAAAAGAAGAAAAAAAAATCCATTGAAAGATGGTTTACAATTTCTATTCCCCTAATGAAATTGTAATCACCAATTTTTTTGGTATTATTGCAATTTGATTACCTTCATGGTAATAATTCACATGCATGGTTGAAAAACCTCCGTCCAATTAAGTTTGGTATCTTCGTCTATTTGATGAAGATCATGTGATTTTTCTGATTGGTTTCTATTTATTTATTTTTAAAGAAACCATCTATCAACCACGAAGTGGATTTTCCCTGTGCGATGACTAAGTCGATTTTTTTTTCTTTTTATCGATGCAATTTTGGTGTATTGTATATACCAAAGGGTATTGGTTTTATCCATCAATTCTGAGGAAGGAGATGTTAACCTTGGCATTCTAAGAAATTTGACGACAATCGTTTACAAACCATTACCGATTATGGTTATATTTTTCTACTAATAAACCATTGATTTCCATTTCTTACGGGAAAACCATGGATTCACAAAAATAATATAAGCCAATTGATTTGGTTTTTCCCTATCGGTCCTACAGGGATATATAAAGTATCGTTATTATGATATTCACAATTGCAAACACCTAGAGGAATTGTTGTATTCTTAAGGGATATTGAGCATTATTTTTCTCATGGTAAATCTCTAAAATTTTAAAATAATTCCACTTGTAGTTGGAATTGGACACTAAAGATCAAAGGGTGCGCACCCGACTTGTTATCCTATATATATTTAGTTCTTGAGTGACTTAATTGATCTTTCTATAAATTTCTTTTGCTAACATATGTAAGTGTCCATAATTTTATCCTTATTTTATTTTATTTTGGAGAGTTTGCATATTTTATATGTTTTTGTATCAATTAATTTTGGGTTCCAAACGTAATCCATGGTTGATGTTAAATATGTGTGTCTATTAAGACTAATTTTTTTTTATGTCGAAAGACATATTTTGTAGTAAGTATATGTCTCAAATTAATCGGATAATACTTTATGAAACTTTTTTTCGAATATGAGATGAAAAGAAATTTTCCGCCATAATCAGGGGGAGACTATACACTTCAGGACGTTGGTATTCATTAGCTTAAAAGTTATGTCAATTTCTCTCTCATCACCCAATTCGATTAAGGCTGTCATTATATGATTGGCGTGAAATTTCTCATTTTTCTTTTATTTAAGCTTTTCCCCTTAAGAGGTAATCCAATCACATCTAGCAGATAAGTAGCGTTCTATAAGAAACTATAGGTAGTGCTCCAATTGAGTGTACCTAATCCACATTCTCATAATTTATATCTCCTCAATAGAAGATGGGGAGATTATAATGCCCACGGGCGCTGATACTAGTATTTATGTGAATTTTTCAAGAGATGTATATACTTGAGAATTGTGTGGGATCATAGTTAGTTAACATTGTCGAATATTTATTTACAGTAGCTACTGAAATAATAAATAATGGTGGTTGTGAACCCCTCTGCAGAGAAGTATCGACATATGTGATTGGTTGGCATACAATCCAAATTAAGTTGGATTAGTTTCTCAATTAACACAATTTTTTTGGATCCAAAACTTAACACTTTAAAAATGCCAAGCCTATTAATTACAGGCTAGTGTAGTCATAATGCGTTATACGGGAAAATTTTCGTTGTAAAAACGATTTAAGGGTTTCATTTTTGCTCAGACCTTAGGATTGATTCATTAATTGTTCTCTTTATATAATGCACTTGGCGTGGTAGTCTTTGAAGGACTCATATTGCATTGATACAAGAAATTTGGTCGAAGAACATATTGAATTTGTAATCTTTTGAGGATTCAAATTTTATTTAGGCAGCCACCTTATTTGCTTACATAAGGTTTAACAATCCTTTATGTGTTTTTAGAAATTTGGTACACAACCAAAAATCCGGATTAATTAGTTGATGATTTCAACGTTATAGGTCACTTGATGAGTCCTTAAAAACACCAAAATCCACGCTTTAGCAGCATAAATTCTATTTTATTTTCTTTCTTAAATATGCAGTTAGAATTATGCTAGCTTAAACTGGTCTTTGAGATAGACTAGAGTTATGATTTTGATGCTCATTTTCTGTAATACTCATATAGTTGAGTTAACATCAATAACCTTCAAAAGTTGTACTCTTTTTCCTTTGTTTTAGGTTTTATCCCATGTGATTTTCCTGACAAGGTTTTAACGAGGCAACATGACATTTTATTTTATTTTATTTCAAAATGTTGATATTTGTGCTCTTTTTCCTTTGTCCAAGTTTTTTCCCATTGGGTTTTTACTGGCGAGGTTTTAGCGAGGCAATTTAATTCAACATGGTGGTCATCCAAGGGGGAGTTGTATCGATTTCGGTTATTTGGTGGATTCCCACCATTAACTAGATCATTTTGTTAGACCACATCAACATAAACTTCTCCTATGAATTTGGATATCATTCTGATCCATATAAGGTATGATCACAAATTTTGTTCACCTTTGGTACTGTAACATATTGGCACCTTGTTGAAGAAACTACGTCAACTACATATGAAAATCATCTCCGAAGATAGAAAACCAAGACATTAGTTCTCAATGAATTTGGAGAAGCTTGAAGATTCAAGTACACTACTATTAGAAGACTAACACAAAAGAAGACTTCATCAACTGGCAGATTTCTCACGAAAGCATTACTATCTCTAGCATTCAATAAATTCATTTATCTAAATTGGGAAGTGTTGACTCGAAGATTTGCAAGCCAAGATTCAACTAAAGTACTCATCAGGAGGATTATCCTAGTAAAAGGTATTTTACTGGACTATCTAGTTGTACTATTTTTCCTTCGTCAGGGTTTTGTCCCACTGGGTTTTCCTTGTCAAGGTTTTAATGAGGCAACATTTGCATGTCCAACACTGTTTCGAGTCTTTACATGCTTATGAAATTTCAGGTTTTTCTCTTTTGAGTTTTCCTGGTATGTTTTTAATGACTTAGCCACAGTGGTCATCAGGGGGAGTGTTATAAACCAAGTTTAATTTACTAAGATGCCCTTCGTGTCTAAGATTAGGGTACATATCTTGGGAACCAAGTCTTCTATTTATATAAATAGAGGCTTAACCCATTGTATTTCTACACATATTAATGAGAATCTTTCTTTCTTCTTCCCCTTTATTTTATGTCTCCTTCTCTCTTTCTCTAGTTTATAACAAACAACTATAAAAATTATACTCCCACTGTCCAACTTTACTTGCCAAAATTGTGTTTTTTTTAACAAATTTGTACCAAAAAATTGAAATAGTTCCCACTAAAATTTTCTAATTATCAAGACATAAACAAAAACTAGGATATCAAAATTCGTATATTAAACAAAAAATTTAGAAGATCAATGGTGTATGTGGAAATAATTTGAATTTAATTTAAGTTTTTGCAAAATCCAATTTTGACAAGTAAAATTGGATGGAGGGAGTAAATATTAATACCAACTAACTATTAAATTTTTTTTTTGAAGCATAACTAACTATTAATTGATCTCATCATTGTTCCAAATGAAGTCTCTAACTCTAAGTCTCTCTAGTTTATATAGTTTTGATTATTTAATAGCCTTCGATTTTTATCTAACAGTACAAAAAAAAAAAAGGTGAACAAGGCTTTTATTTTGCTTCATTTTTTTGGGACCTTTTGAAACTTTGGCCTAGGGCGGTCGACCATTCTGCCCTAGGCCTAAGACGGCCCTGTATATGCCTCATCCAACAGAAAAAAAAGAACGTATAATGAATCATGCAACCGTTTTATCGACTGCGTAACAAGTTATGTAACCATTATTTTGGTTGATTTTAGTGCGTACATAAAAAATTGATGCATAATGCATTATGCATTATGCAACCATCTTTTCGGATGCATATAAGATTATGCATCCATTTTCTCGATGCATAAAAGATTATGCAACAATATTCAATTTCACAGCCAATAAAAAAGATGTCGGATAATGAGTTATGCATCCATTTTCTCGGCTGCATGCCAGATTATGCAGTCATAACAACATTTTCTTCTTCTTGTTCTTGTTCTTCTTCTTCTTCTTATTCTTCTTCTTGAACTCCTCTTGGCCATAACAACATCATCTTCTTGTTACTTACCATCTTCCCAAATTCAGGACACCATACATACATCCATACACCAAACATGGCCATTACCTTTCTCCAATTTCTCCTTGATTTCATAATCATTTTTACTACTAGAAACACTAAATTTGTATCATTCATTCTCAAATCATCATCACACTATAATCACTGCCTTGCAACCACACAAAAACCATGTAATGAATCAAAGGGAAAACCAACAATATCATCACGTTAGGTAATTACTTAGACTACCACATCAAACCGAATTCAAATAAAAACACAAAATCAAGCTTACCATAATCAAATTCTTAATTACCAATTCATCAGATGGAGATAAAATGGTTTGTTTCAACACTAACACAAACAATGATCGAATCACTCAGATTAACATTCTTATTATTAATCAGAGGATAAGGAATTTTTTTTTGAAAATTGGATAGGGGTGGAATGGGAACAAAATTATCGATATAAAACCTAAAAATGAAGTCGATCTACAATTTTTTTTTGAATAGAACCAAGATCAGGAAAACGGTAAAACTTGAAGAGAATCCAGTAACTAGGTTGAAAGAAGTCAGAACTTCGTCTTTTTTCTCTTTATTTCTCAGTTTGCAATCTCATGTCAACGATGAAAAAGAAGAAAACTCGAAATAACACAGTTTCAGAAAATTGTGGGTATGTGAGAAATTTTCAACAAGAAAATGGGTGCGTGCATGAAGATTTACGCCAGTGGGTTTCACGGTTAAAAAATCTAAGAAAATGGGTATAGTAATAGTTTTCACTTTCAAAATATGACAACGGGAATCATATTGGTTTGAAACAAATATGAAAAATGTAAAATATTAGTCGTGCTTGATCTATATGACATAGATCCAATTAGATTAATATTATTCAACATAATTCTTTTTTCAAAATAATCAATAACAATCAAATCAGATTGGTTTAAAATAGAGTTGACAAATAATGCCAAACTTAATCTATATTACATAGCGCCATTTATTGAACCAAGTTCGGAAGAAATAAGACAAATAAACAAATACTATTGTTTATAAACCAAGACTGATTATTACAATTGGTTATACAGATTTCTAACCTTACAAACAATGATTGCCAAAAAAAGTTCCATCATGGTTAACTAGGAAAAATCTTCTAACTTTTTTTTTTGATCAAAAGATAATGTATGATATATACCAAGACCAAATATTTGAGAATATATTTTCTCAATTAAAACGGTAAATTTTAACAACACAAATAAAATTTGGTTCAAAAAAACCTAAAGGTACTTGTATAAACCCAAAATAAAAGTGAAACATTTTCTAGTTCAGTGCTAAAAGCCTAAAACCTCAATGTAATCTCTGAAAATGATAATAAAAGTGAAACCTCAATATAATCTTCGAACCTTCTTACACAAGTTGATGCTAAACTCCCATCCTATTTTACTCAATCACTACCTTGCCGCCGCATGGAGCAGGAGGACAGTTTCCATACCTCCTCATCCTCCTGTAGCAGCAACAACAGATGGTAATGATTTCTCCGCCGCCGCCTCCAAAAATCCAAAACGCATGCCAAAAACCAGAATCGATGGTGCCGATGTGTATGTGAAACTTAGCATCCACTTTTGTCTTCCATTTATCGCCCTTGACAGTGCCAGATTCATCAAAATCCAATGGCTTAGTCTCTGGAGGAGGTGGTGGTGCTGCTACTGAAATCGGCGGAGGAGGAGGTGGTGCTGATGCTGAAAGAGGAATAAGAGGTGCTGAAAGAGTTCTAAATCTTCAAGTGTATTACACACATAACTTACTATTTATAGGTACTGATTTTTCATTGACTCTTGTGATGAGAATGAATGAAAGACTTACCGTCCAAAAAATAATTCATTTCGGAATCTTGGGATTTATATTAACATAAAATAAATCTTGTGATTGGTCGATATCACTACCATTGATTTGTTTGAATTTGGTATTTGGACGATTTCAGTGATTTGTTATCCTCAAACACTTGTAGTTTGAGATATAAGTGGTGGGAGCCTAGGGTAACATAGCACGACTCATGGATACTATTTAATTTTCTTTTACCCTAGACGCATATGTAAATAAAAAAGGTAAAATGAAATAAAAATAAATGGTTAAGGAATACATTAAAGGATCGGGGAATTATCTCTAATTTTTCGAGTAGTTCTTGGAGCACGAACCAGATTGCTGGTAACAATTTTCTACAATTCGTATTTGTTTTTTTTTTTTATAAATGCCAGTAAATATTTTTTTTTTCTTTTCGTTTGTTTGTGTGGGTCTATTACACTATTACAAGTTGCAACATGAAATGATGAGATTGGAACTCCCTCATCTTCCCAAGAGGAAGGATATGGGATCCACCTTACACGGTGAGAGCTCCTTACTAAGAGTCTGAGACCACCTTCACCTTTCTAAGATTTCTATACTATTTTCTCATTTATTTACTCTCAATTAGATTCCATATTTGGGTAACCCATAATTAGTTAAAAGATTGCTTAGATTACAAAAATAGCCTTCCACATAAATAAGGAATCCGTTTTTGTTTTCTTTTTATTTTATAAAAAATTTGATATTAATTAGTTGATAAATGAAAATCCCTAAAAAGACTCCCTAAAATAATTCATTTTGACTAATAATAAACCCTTACAATGAGCTCTAGAATAACTCCATTTTACTTTTTTGGTTGTCCTAAAATAACTCGTTTTTGGTTTTCTTAAAAACCGGTAGAGAGAAAATCTCAATTTTCACAGTTCCGTGATAATCACAATTTTCACACTCGAGCTTAATGAGAAACATGATTTTCATACTTGATTTTAGTGATAATCTCAACTTTCACATGTTCAAACCAGTTATCTATCACCAACTCACTCAAAATTCTTGTTTTTACAATATAATTAATATCGTTATCTTTATTAACTTGTTGGAGTTATTTACGGTTTGTGAAAAAAGCCATTATCACCCTTTTATTGAAAATTTCAATTTTCACATTTTAGTGATAATCAAAATTTTCATGGTAAGACAAGATTCTGATGAATCAAGTTTTCACTGGGAACACTTGAAACTGCGATGAAAGATTAAAATTTCATTGCAAAGAACACCGGCGAAAAGTGTATTTTTCATTTGAAATAATGCAAAAAATGTAGAATCCGATAATGATATGAAATAACAAGTTAGAGTTACATTCTAATCAATTAATTCCATCTCCATAACTACTAGTTGAAACCTCACCTTTATTCTCTTTCATTGATTTGTTAGTTATAAACTTTTAATACAATGATTTCTTTACAAATGTCTAGCATATGATTGGCTGTGAGAATCAAAATAACTAGGTGTTAGAGCATAGATCGTTTGAACCTAACAAGCGTTGGTATGTCAAATTTGGTTGTCATATTTTATGAACCAAAACTCATTTAAAGAGTCATTTGATTATGTACTAGAGTCAACTTCGTATAGGTTAGCTTGAAAGTATTAGGAATATGAGACATTACAAGTATCGCGAAGACTTGAAGAAGTGAAGAAGTAAGGAGATACAACGACAACATCATCCTTCCACTTGAGGTTAGTGATATTTGACTTGAACTATTTCATTCCCTATGGTATCTTTCAAGTCATCCATCACTAGTCCAAAACGTGGAATTTAGGACACACCAAAACTGTTGAAAATAGAGTTATATGACTAATATCATCTGTCCTAAAGTCTGTCCCATTTTTGGTGTACTATTTATTATATGACGGTTCGTACTTTTCTAAAATTAACAACAAATTTCTTCTGTCTAAAATGAACTACTGAAGATGATTGTCGAAATTCTATAATCAGAGATTCAGCCGATTCAGGTGAGTCAAGATCAACCGAGTCAGTTTCAGTCGAGTCTGATTCATCTGACTCAGTTTCAGTTTCAGCTGAATCTGATTCAGTCTATGCTCAATTATTTTTCCTTTTTTTTTTTCGTTATTGTGGTTAGATAGATAGTACAAACAAACCACCAAATGAATTTTGTAAGAAAATGCAACTCATCAAATTAAAATAAACTTTGAATTCAGTTAACAACCCAAACATCTCTGAATTTAACAACAAAAGCTACTTCATGTTCAAAACAACAATGAATAGTCAAAACATTATGCTTTAACATCCAAGTGCACGAGTTACATATTGCTTTGGCCATTCATCCGTCTCGCCGAGATCGATATCTCCAAGTCTTCCATCTCCAGCATATAGTTCCATATGTCCATCGATAATTTCATCAATAACCACTTCATAGTTCTCATCATTTGGCCATGTATTAAAATTAACACGTCCAAGTGCAACTGCCTTCTTCCTTAAATTCCTCAAGATGCATCTAGTTGCTTGATTCTGTCCATCATTAGTATGGTACCAAATTATACGCATCTAGTTGCTTGATTCTTTGAAAAGATGTAACTAAAAGGTCAAGTTTGTGTATATGTCATACCAACGTCAAAGTGTCACAATAGTCATTAAGATATGTGGATCACATGCTAATGAAATAAATCGAAAACCTGCTATGCTACTTAGTTTTAAAGTGTCACAACAGTCATTAAGATATATGGATCATCATACAGGCCAATGAAATAAATCGAAAAATGCTATGCTACTTAGTAAAATGTCACCAGGAAAGAAAAATTATAACAAGCATGCTATACCTGTTATGCAGCAGCAGTGCAGGGTTGAGCAGTATTGTTATCCCGCCTCAAAAAAATAATAATCTTTCCTCTAAAGTAGTCAGCTGAGTTTGAAGACCTTGATTTTCAATTTCTCAATACGTAATTGTTTCCTGTATTTCAGTCTTAGATACCTCTCCACCCATCCCACGTACATAGCCCTTTCCATCACTTCCAAAGACCTATAAGAACAATAATTATAATTTTAGCAAAACGAGATGGTAGAAAAAGGCATCAAAATCCAAATGCTTATGAATATACGATATAATGGTAACTTTCACTTCCACCAACCGATGAAACAACGTCAGAATCTAAATACTTGTGCTGATGAGTTAGTATCTCGTTCATATATTTGCTAAATACTTATGCTGATGAGTTAGCATCAGAATCTAAATACCTGTGATGATGAGTTAGGATCAGAATCTAAATAATTGTGCTGATGACTTAGGATCGCGTTCATATATTTGCCTAACCTCTTCCTACACAATGATAGAATATCATTGATAAGTTAAAATTATATGACCAATTTATTATATGTTAAGGTTAATAAATCAACAAAACTTACTACTTTCTTTACTGCAACATGTTAAGGATGTAATGGATTATCTGGGGTATTCTTGTGAACATGTGTAGCCATATACAATACAGGTCGGTCCACCTCACTATCTGGGATTTCCTTTTTCTGTTGTGATTACATCACAAATAAGTAATCGAAGTACAGAAATAACAAAATATTCAAATAAATCTCAAAAACCTACCTTACTGAATGCAAAAAATAATTGATCAAATCAAGAGATGTCCAGATCTAATGGAAAAGGAACAAAAAAAAAAGTTGATGTTTTACTTGCAAGGAGACAACTTGTTTTCTCCTGTTACACGCATATAACTTTTCAGATGTACCAAAAACATATCTACAGTTTATATAAACTCAATAAATTATATGGTTCTTATTTCACTTAGGGTAAACTAGTATCACCTACATCTTTAAACTGTCCCACAGGTTGTGTTTCCAAAACTTATGTTTCTTACCTCCATTAGTTGATGCTTGTTGTGCTTTCCTCTATTTATTCAATCCTATCAGTATCATTTTCTTTAACTCCAACATTCGAATTTGATGAATTAACAATTTCAGAGGAAATCTCAAGGTTTTCTCCATTCTTTTTTTTTTCTTACCTTAACAATGAAATCAAAGTACTAAGTACAAATAATCATATTTAAGAATCACTCAAAAAATATTGAAATTACAGTAAAAATCATACTAAAGTCGAATCTAAGAAAGAAATCAATGAAAAAAATATGAAAAAGAATTGCAGAATTTGGAATGTGAAAAGTAAGAACTTACGAATTAGGAGTAGAAACAAAGGCGATTGGATGAGATTACTATAAATCTAGGTTTTCTTCTTCATTCGGAAATCTCTAAATGGAGAAAAATTCGAGGATTTGATGATTTTGTGAGGGATCTTGAGATTGATATGAGCTTCCCCTTCTCGGATTTTCGTCCTGTTTTTTGTTGCACCCAAAATACTGGAAAATCCAAAACCATAATTCGAATCAGTATCAAAGAAAAACCCATACAACTAAAAAGATTGTAGGTACTGAATATCGCAAGATAATAGTTCACGAGTATCGTAATAAATAAAGGAGGAAAGAGTTATAAAATGATACGATGATAGAAGTAGTGCGGGGAAATATGAAGTTTTGAGAGGATGAAATAATTTTGCGAGGATGAATTGCGATACTTCGCAATTCATATACATATGTATAAGTTTTACTATAAATAGGAGTTCAAATGTAAAATTTGGGAGGTTCTTTTAGTGAGTGTAAGAAATTATCTTAGGAAAGAGAATAGAAAAAGTTGTAACTATTCTAGTTCTATTTTGATAATTCTATGTAATCAACTAAGAGAATTAATAAGAAAGTTATCATTCACCATCAAGAACTTCTTGAGTTTTTACTAATTCTATTGAGGGTGTAGTTGTAGATTATTCTGCAACTACATAATTGGCGCTAGAAACAGGGACTTGAATAATTCTGTGCGGAGAAAAATGACAAGAAGAAGAAACACATCAGAACCATTAACTGAAGTAAGAAGAAGTGTAAGACTCGCAGGAGGAGAAGCAAATATAACAGGAGAACCTAGTAGGAGAAGAAGTAATCGAAGAAATCAAGCTCAACAAATAATAGATCATGATCGAATGATTATACACACTTGGAGAACTGATACACCAGAAGAAGAAGATATAGAACCACAAATCAGAGAAAATGGGAGATTGATGGGAGGAACAATTCTTGAAAGAGAAAGGGAGATGTTAGAAACATTGAGACAAGGAATCCAAAAAGAAAGAATGATCGAAGCTGAAGAACGTGCCAATTTAACAAGACAAAATCAAGAATTGAGGATGGAAAATGAGATGCTACAAAGAAGGAAATCTCAAAGTGTTGCAAGATCAAATGTTAGGACAGAAAGAGAAGGACAAAATTCACCGATAATCAATAATGAAAATAATATGCAAGAACAAGCGCAGAATCAAGGTGAAAGAAATCAAGAGAATCGTTTCATTTTAATACCAAACCACGAACAAAACATGGAGAATTTACGAACAAGGCCAAATCCTAGAGAAAACAATCAGAATCGAGAGGAAGAACATCAACTTATGGAAGAAACAGAGAGACAACAAATAGTACATCAAAACAATCACGAGAATGGAGTAAGAAGATATGAAGAGGCTCGTAACAAACAAAATTTTGAGTATGAAAGAATTAAGAGAAGAATTGTAAATCAACAAACAGAAGTGGAGAGGAATGAACCAAACTCTCGAATCAGAGTACAATTAAATCAAGAAGAAATAAATCACAGAAGGAGGAGAAATGAAGAAGAAGAAATTCCTGATATTCGCATGAGAAGAATGAGAAGAATAGAAAGGTAAGAACAAGAATTCCAAGATGCTCTGCAAATGAACAATTATGATAATTTAGAAAGAAGATATTTGCAAAATTATGCAAATGAAAACATTAATGAAGAATATGATAGAATGCGAAGGATCGCAAGGGAGGAAGCGCAAGAACATAGAAGAAGAGAAGCTGCATTAAAAAGACCAATGGATGAGAGTTCTGAGGCAAATGCACGAATTTTTCGAGAATTAGCAGAAATGAGAGGGATGATAAACAATAGAAGGGGAGGAGATATAAGGCAATTAGATGAAGCAATAGAAGAAGCTGTGAGGACTCCATTTGCTAGAGAAGTACAATTGGGAGGAATTCCACCAAAATGCAATTTGCCCACACTTACCAGTATCTTTGATGGGACTTCATGTGCTATTCATCACATTAAAGCATACATAAGATTCATGTTACAATGGGAGAATCATGATGTTGTGTTATGCAAGTACTTCGCATCGAGTTTAACAGGGGAAGCTTTAAAGTGGTTCGAAGGACTCCCTAAGAACACTATTACGTCATTCAGTCATTTGCAAGCAACTTTCCTTGGAGCATATATCACAAATAACTCTTCACGACTTGGTATTGAAGATGTATTCGGTTTAAAACAAAGAGTGGGTGAAAGTTTGAAGCATTTGGTAAGACGATGGAAGACTATGTGCAGTGATATGGCAGGGCGCGTTGATGAAAGATACTTGATTCTGTCCTTCATAAATGCGATGTTCGCAACTGAAAAATTATATGTTCAAATCTTCAGAAGAAAGAATTCCATAATGATGACAGAATTACGAGAATTGCAAGAAGAATACATTACACTAGAGGAAAAACAAAACAAAAGTATGGAATCATATCCGATAGCAAACACTAGCAATCAAGATGGAGGAGCAAATTTACTTCCCAAAATAATCAATGTAGTAGCAGGTACTTCGCAAACATCCTCACAAACTTCTTCGCAAATTTGAAGAGAAGAAAATCAATGATGCTTGACCAAAAATGGTAGCAATGGGTAGTAGAGATCAAGAAGAGTATGATAGAGAGAGGAATTTCTATAATCGAATAGGAAATAACCAAATTCCAAGATTAGATCAGCAATAAGAAAATTATGGGGGACAAAAGAAAAATTATTTTGGACAAGGGAACCAGAGACAAAATTATAACAACGGTCAAGGAAGTCAAAGAATGGTAAGGGAAGAGATAAAGTTGCCACCTTTGAATACAAGTGTAGAAAAGATATGGCAAGCAATTATCCTGGTAGAGCATATACCAACTCCATGGAACATGGGAAAGGAACCACCAATGGGTCCAAGAAGTCATGAATTTTGTTCATATCATCATTTTCATGGACATTCTACAAATAATTGCCATAATATCAAGAGGATAATTTTGCGAATGATTGATCAAGGAAAACTAAATCAATTTTTACTTAAGCAGACACAGTCGCAACAATTACCACAGGCTCCAGCCATAACTCGCAGGGAGAACACAACACAAGAAAAGGGAGAAGAAATCCTACATATAGAAGTGGGATCAAAAGCAAGGAATGTTTTCTGTAATTCCATCGTTCATTCATATAATACCATAGAGGATTTTCATGATAATGTGTTAAGCAGGGTATATGCGAGGGATGGTGAAGGAAAGGAAATAATGAACATCGCAAAAATTTCACGACTTGAAGATTGGCATAAACGTGAAATTTCTTTTGAAGCCTCTGAAATTCCAGAAGGTTGTGAAGCACATGATAATCCATTGGTAGTAAGATTAGCAATCTACATGAATATAGAAGAAAACGAAGATGATATGGAGGAAGAATCAATTGGTCTTAATAGGATTTTGATTGATACGGGAAGTTCTGTCAATATCCTCTTCTATTCTGCTTACAAAACTATGGGGGGAAAAGATGCATATTTAATACCTTCTACTTACAGAATTTATGGTTTTAATAGAACTTCTAACAATCCCAAAGGAGAAGTGATCATGCGCATTCCATTAAGTGGAATGCAAACTGAAATTCTGTTCTGCGTTGTTGATGTCGAATCACCATATAATGCTTTGATCGGAAGACCATGGCTTCATGGAATTCTAGGCGTAGCTTCCACTTTACATTAGTGCATAAAGTTTCCTCATATGAAGGGTATTGGAATTATCAAGGGTGATTGGGCTGAGGGAAAGAAATGTTACGATACATAAGTAGAAGTTTGCGAAGGAAAAACTACTGAGAAGGAAAATTGGAGAAAAAGAGAAAAGGATGTGAAAAGAAGTGAAAATTTAATGGCGGAGGATTAAGGCAAAAAAGAATAAAATTACGATGATAATAAGGGGTTGTGATTTGCGAATAAAGAAGAAGGAAAATAATAAAATAAAAAGGTAATCAGTATGTTTGCTCGTGGAAATAAGGTATGTTGCAAAACAAATTTTTTTATTTCGTGATAAATTTTACGAATATTGTTTGCTCGCAAGAAATTGGGAAAAGTTACGAATTTCATAATTTATATTGCGATTAAAATTTCATTAATTTTCGAATAAAAGACCGCAATCTATGATCAGCCTCAAAAAAAGAAAGAGAGCCGCAGAAAATTTTATACAGGCAAACCTTTGTGGCGTACACCCTAGTTCGCGAATCTATATTTCGTAAGAGGCAAAGTCCTAAAGTACGTCATTTAAGGGGGTACCTATAAACGTGGCTAAGGGTAACCGGAACACCACCAAGGACCCTTAGTACATGGTAAAAATTTGTGGGTTAGACACCTTGGATTCTCACCTAATCTAGCGACATTACGCAATATAAAATGCGGTGTAAGAGGATTTAGGTTGGGAGACTAAGGCTTAATGTCTTTCCCAAGAAGTGCAGAAAAAGATCAAGGCGCCGAGGTACATGGTTGAGTCAAGAGTGACGGGTGAGGTTGAACCACATCTGCCATTTTTGACAAGTCTTGGCAAATGATGCACTTGGCCCAAAGATACCCCATAGGGTGGAAACTCGTAACTATAAGCCCTATAGGAAAAAAGGATAAGAAGTTGCGATCAAAAGATGTTTGTTGGAAGAACCATATGGGAAGAGATAACCTTGTATAGTCGATGTACGCTTCCTTGAAGGGGCAACCAGGGGGAAGATAAAGGGAAGCACCCTCCATTAGGGAGCTGATACGTGCTATAAGACGCAAATGTCACGAGGCTTCTTTTTTATGAAAACATAAAGGCTTGTCATATTTGTGCGACAAATGAAGTTCTGCGAGCATTCTAAAAAAAAAAAAAAAAAAAAAAAGAGAAGGAAAACATACTAAAAGAACTCGCAGAATGAAACAAAGAAGTTAAGATGAGATCAATGGGTTATTACATGAAAGTATAAAAACGTCCTGCGATTTCATCGCAAGACGATAATGTCACGAGGTTGTATGTTCGCAAGAATGTTCAGACTTGTCATATTATCGCAAATACAAAAATTTACTACAAAAGAGGTGGAAAAATAAGACCTTTACTTAGGAAGGCATGATAAGACCACATAAATTAATGAAATTCATCAAAATCATTGAAGAAATTATACAAGAATATACATTATGAAGATCTGAAAAGAAGACAACTTCGTCGATATCATTGAAGAAATTTTACAAGAATATACATCATGAAGTTTTGAAGAGAAGACAGCTTCGTCGATATCATTGAAGAATTTTTACAAGAAATCCTATCAAAGAAGATAACATCATTGAAGAATTTTCACGAAGACTTAACAAAAGATACGATTTTGATAGCAATCAAATACAGATAAGTTCATACTTGTAAAATTTTACGAGAATTACATACTTCTTATACTTCTCCATATATTGAATATTTCTCCACAAATTCAATACTATTTATACTTCTTCAAGAATATATCATATTTATTATACTTCTTCAACGGATATTTAATTTTGCGAAGGTTAAGTACTTATTATACTTCTTCATACAGTGAGTAATAATTCTTATACTTCTTCATATATTGGGCAATTCTTCATGAATTGAATACTGATAATACTTCTTCAAAGATATTTTATACTTCTTATACTTCTTAAGGGTATTTAATATTTCGTATACTTCATACTTCCTATACTTCAAAGGGAGATTTATTATTTACTTCGCAACATTCCGCAAAAGGCATAAGGCTTATATTTCTTATACTTCAAATGGAGGATTTTTTATTCATAATCACAATAAGACAAAATTTCGTAAGATAAATTGAGAAGGATATTCTAATACTTCCAGCGATAGTTGATCATTTGAAGAGCAATAATAAGGGGAAGGGGAATACTAAGCTAAGTCTTTAAGATATATTATTTCTCTCCACATGATCAAGTTATGCGAATAAGGGAAACAATCAATCAAAGAAAGATTAATTCAAATTAAGTTTTGAAAAAGAAATTGTTGAATTGATTAAAAGTGCAATCAAGAAGAAAGTGTTGTATTGAAAAGAAACAGAACAGACATACAAAAAAGAGTGAAGTTACAGAACAGATATACAAAAAAGAGTGAAGTTATTTTTCAGGGCGATCTATTCCCATCAAAATGATTTTCTTCTTCAACTTCACTATCATCTTCAACTTCACTATCAGAGATTTCCAGATATGGAGTATCTTCAGGAATTTCTTTGGAAAGGAGCGTATGATACTTCTTGAGAGGAATTTCATTATCTTCGCTAATCTTGCGAGTCATCTTCGCTCGAAAACGTTTGACATATAAACTATGGTTATCTTTGGGAAATTAGAAGTTTGAGATCTCAAATCGAAATTTTCTTATTACGGTTAGCAAGGGTAGTTTCAGATCGTTATTCATCTTCGCATAATTTTTCTGCAAGCAAGGAGAGAAATTAAGGAATTGATTAGAAATTTACGAAGGAAAATTAATCAAAATAATTACAATCGCAAAGAATTTACCTTCTAATTGCTTCTTATCATTACGAAGAGAAGAATTTTCAAGCTTTAATTGATTATTCTCCTCAAGAAGAGAAGAATTATCAATTGCGATGCTCGCAGATTGTGGATTATCTTCGTGACGGGATGTTAATTCTGCATTATCAATACTTAAATCCTCTACTTTCTGACGGAGATTTGAATTTTCAACCTCTAACTTCTTACAACGATTCAAAGTTTTCTTCTCAGCAATAGAATGACGTCTTTCCCAATCAGAAGAAGCTGCACAACTAACTCTTCCAACCTAAGTAAGGAAAAAGGGGTTAGAAATCAACAAAATAAGGGAAATAAACAAGGAATAGAGAAGAATCTTACCATTCTACCTAAAGCATATAACGAAGCAGGAGAGACGAATCTTGAAATGCCTTTGAGGGAGTTATTATCAATTACAGTAGGAACTTTACAAGCCTTCGCAATAAGTTTGCGAGCATTCACTGTAGGAGAATTTCCTAATCCACGAGAAGAATGGAGGAAAGCCTCAGAAATGCTAACCATTGCTGAGGCAAAAGTTTCTGGGATACTGCAATCTTCATTTTTATCTTCATCAACATCATCATCATTATCTCCTTCTTCAGAAAGGGTATCGGAATTAAAACTAAAGTCCTTCTCAGGAAACTTATCATCTTCATCACCAAGATCTTCCTCAATATTCTCATTAGAATAAATTACGTTGGAATGAGACTTGGTTGAGAGTTTATTCTTTTTCCTCTTCTCATAAACAACATCTTGAAGTTTCCTTTTCCCTTTGCGAAGAGCATCATCTTGACTACTAGAAGCTTGGGTAACCTTCGCAGAACGAAGAGTTTGTTGTCTTGCAGTAAACCTTTTAGAAGAAGTAGAACTCTTATTTTCACTCGCAGCAATCTCAGGAAGAAGTGGAACCTGCAAATTCAAATAAGGATAAGAAACAGAGGCAACAATATATTGTTTAGAAAAATACAAGAGTGTTTCTTACCTTATTTGAAATTAAAGGGTAACAAAAAGATAAGGAGATGGAAGTACATACATTTCTATAAACCCAAGGTTGATAATGGCGGTTACGAAGGTTCGCAGGAAGTTCTACTATCCCAGAAATATAAGAACCCGATAATATTAAAGGGTACTTATACCAATCTTCATCATTAGAACGACGAGGTGTCTTATTATTTCCTGAGGCATAATCAATATCGTGCATGAGAAGATCATCAACTGCAATATTAGCTTTATGATGAAGACGAACACCCCAATGATTATTTTCTTTCCTCGCAGGAATTAGTGTGTAATTTTTGAAGAAACCCTCAACTGTATAATTCGCAGCAACAATTTCTATATTTTCAAATCCAGGTTTCCTAAGATCAACTGAATACAAAGATTTCCCAAAAGCGGCATGATTTGCGAATTCAACTAAGAGGCGAATACAATCACCAGTCAATTGGTAAATGGCACAAGAAAAATTGGGGTGGGAAATAATTTCATAGAATAGAGGAAAGTTAACATCATAAAGAGGAAGAGGAAGACCTGAGAGGATTTGACCTCGTGAGATTAAAATTTTCTGATCATCCCAAACATAGTTGGTAAAGAGCTTCACACAGAGAGAAGATTTATTATCATAACCTTCAATCTTAGAGAGAATGAGGTCCCTATCAGCAAGTTCCGCATTAATCTGTTCAATAGTTTTCTTCTTTGGTGCCATTGAATATAAGATGGAAAATAGAAAGGAAAAAAGATAAAAAAGATTGCAGAGGCAGAAATGGTGAAGAAGATGAATAAGATAAGAGAATAAAAAGCAAAAACAAAGGATAATATTTATAAATAGAGAGAGTTTGATGAAGATAGAAACTCATTAATACGAGTAAGCGTGAACGGTTGAAAAGAACGGTTACGAATAAAAGTGTCAAAAAGGTAAGGGAAAAGTAAAAAGACGTGTTGCGAACTTGATGGGTGGTAATAACTACACTAAATTTACGAGAATAGAGATTCTCATGACATTTCTTCTTCGTAGAATTGACATGAGAAGAGGCAATATGTAGGTACTGAATATCGCAAGATAATAGTTCACGAGTATCGTAATAAATAAAGGAGGAAAGAGTTATAAAATGATACGATGATAGAAGTAGTGCGGGGAAATATGAAGTTTTGCGAGGATGAAATAATTTTGCGAGGATGAATTGCGATACTTCGCAATTCATATACAGCTGTATAAGTTTTACTATAAATGGGAGTTCAAATGTAAAATTTGGGAGGTTCTTTTAGTGAGTGTAAGAAATTATCTTAGGAAAGAGAATAGAAAAAGTTGTAACTATTCTAGTTCTATTTTGATAATTCTATGTAATCAACTAAGATAATTAATAAGAAAGTTATCATTCACCATCAAGAACTTCTTGAGTTTTTACTAATTCTATTGAGGGTGTAGTTGTAGATTATTCTGCAACTACAAAGATTTTTTTTTATCATCTTAAAAATGCTGAATTGAATCAGTATTTCATTGAAAAAATAAACAAGATTATACCAGATCACAAGAATCTTTAGTATAATTCGCCATTCGCGTCTCTGTATATCCTTGCGATCAACTTTTTTTGAGATAGATATGAGAAGAAGAAAATCAGAAAAATTGGGGAGGAGAAGTGTATGAGAAACTTTTATCTTTGATAACCACCAAAGTGAGAGAATATGAGCTATTTTATTTTTGAGTTTTTTCTGGGAAGTTTCTAAATCCGATTTCAAGCCGTAGGATGATAGTTATCAATGGTTGAAAATGACTATGTAATCAAATAATTTTTATTGGATATGTGTTGAAATTTGAGGAGCGGGTGGGTGGCGATAAATATGTAAACAAAGACATATGACTAATGTTCTTTATCACTCGTAGATTATATGACAAATCACAACTGTTAAACATTCAACTACAAGCCAGATCTGTCAATTTTCACGCGGCCCAAGTGTCCTAAAAATCAAGTTTTGAACTAGTGCATATTGAAAACATAACTGCGAAGCATGAATGATTACACTATAGTTAGACGTAGTATTAAGGAATACAATACGAGGTTTATTGCTTCACCATTAAACTTTGTATATAAGATATCGACATAATCGTTTGAACGCTATTGTGATTATGTATGGGTACAAGGTGAAGATTTCATCATAGGAAATAATGTTTTACATTTGTTTAAAGGAAGTAAATTCATGAACTTGTTTTGTGAATAGAAATGGAAATCGCTAGGATTTATTGGTATTGTTATTCATTGCATATGTTTTGAACTACCAATATGTGTGACTAATATAACCACTCATGACTAGTTTATGTTCTTGGTAAAACTATTCACAAAGACCTGACTTTTGTATTGGTATGACTTTTATTAGTGAAACCGATCTTAAGTAATCACATGAGATGGTATAATTGATTTAGTGTTATTGGTATGACCAACTCTAGATAAAGGGGAACCGATCCTAGTAAGAGGTGAAACCTATCACAAAGGGGGGATCGATCCTTGTATGAGGTGCAAAAAAATTTTAGTAGAAAGGGGAACCAATCCTATGGACATGTGCAACACGTTTTTTAGGAAAAGGGGAACTGATCCTATGGACCCGTGTAACAAGTACAAGTTAAATACCATATATATGTGGGAACCGATTCTAGTACCTATTTAACCAAATTTTTGGAAAGCTAGTGTGACTAAATCCATTACCCACATGGAGGTAAAACCGAAACTTGTTTTGGTAGAACCGTGAAACCCAGTGTTCTTGATCAATCACGTAGTTCTTGAAATTCAGATGAACCAATTCTAAACTTGTTTGGAAGTGAGGAAAATTGGTTTCAAGATTGTAAGTATGAAAAAGGACTTACAAAGTAAAGATATCGACATACTTTGAACATGTGCAGTTGTAGTTGCAGAATAATCTACAACTACACCCTCAATAGAATTAGTAAAAACTCAAGAAGTTCTTGATGGTGAATGATAATTTTCTTATTAATTCTCTTAGTTGATTACATAGAATTATCAAAATGGAACTAGAATAGTTACAACTTTTTCTATTCTCTTTCCTAAGATAATTTCTTACACTCATTAAAAGAACCTCCTCAATTTTACATTTGAACTCCCATTTATAGTAAAACTTATGCAGCTGTATTGCGAAGTATCGCAATTCATCCTCGCAAAATTATTTCATCCTCGCAAAACTTCATATCTCCCCGCACTTATTCTATCATCGTATCATTTTATAACTCTTTCCTCCTTTATTTATTACGATACTCGTGAACTATTATCTTGCGATATTCAGTACCTACATCTTGCCTCTTCTCATGTCAATTCTACGAAGAAGAAATGTCATGAGAATCTCTATTCTCATAAATTTAGTGTAGTTATTACCACCCATCAAGTTCGCAACACGTCTTTTTACTTTTCCCTTACCTTTTTGACACGTTTCTTCGTAACCGTTCTTTTCAACCGTTCACGCTTACTCGTATTAATGAGTTTCTATCTTCATCAAACTCTCTCTATTTATAAATATTATCCTTTGTTTTTGCTTTTTATTCTCTTATCTTATTCATCTTCTTCACCACTTCTGCCTCTGCAATCTCTTTTATCTTTTTTCCTTTCTATTTTCCATCTTATATTCAATGGCACCAAAGAAGAAAACTATTGAACATATTAATGCGGAACTTGCTGATAGGGACCTCATTCTCTCTGAGATTGAAGGTTATGATAATAAATCTTCTCTCTGTGTGAACCTCTTTACCAACTATGTTTGGGATGATCAGAAAATTTTAATCTCACGAGGTCAAATCCTCGCAGGTCTTCCTCTTCCTCTTTATGATGTTAACTTTCCTCTATTCTATGAAATTATTTCCCACCCCAATTTTTCTTGTGCCATTTACCAATTGACTGGTGATTGTATTCGCCTCTTAGTTGAATTCGCAAATCGTGCCGCTTTTGGGAAATCTTTGTATTCAGTTGATCTTAGGAAACCTGGATTTGAAAATATGGAAATTGTTGCTGCAAATTATACAGTTGAGGGTTTCTTCAAAAATTACACACTAATTCCTGCGAGGAAAGAAGATAATCGTTGGGGTGTTCGTCTTTATCTTAAAGCTAATATCGCAGCAGATGATCTTCTCATGCACGATATTGATTATGCCTCAGGAAATAATAAGACACCTCGTCGTTCTAATGATGAAGATTGGTATAAGTACCCTTTAATATTATCGGGTTCTTATATTTCTGGGATAGTAGAACTTCCTGCGAACCTTCGTAACCGCCATTATCAACCTTGGGTTTATAGAAATGTATGTACTTCCATCTCCTTATCTTTTTGTTACCCTTTAATTTCAAATGAGGTAAGAAACACTCTTGTATTTTTCTAAACAATATATTGTTGCCTCTGTTTCTTATCCTTATTTGAATTTGCAGGTTCCACTTCTTCCTGAGATTGCTGCGAGTGAAAATAAGAGTTCTACTTCTTCTAAAAGGTTTACTGCAAAACAACAAACTCTTCGTTCTGCGAAGGTTACCTAAGCTTCTGGTAGTCAAGATGATGCTCTTCGCAAAGGGAAAAGGAAACTTCAAGATGTTGTTTACGATAGGAGGAAAAAGAAGAAACTCTCAACCAAGTCTCATTCCAATGTAATCTCTTCTAATGAGAATATTGAGGAAGATCTTGGTGATGAAGATGATAAATTTCCTGAGAAGGACTTTATTTCTAATTCCGATACCCTTTCTGACGAAGGAGATGAAGGTGAAAATGAAGATTGAAGTATCCAAGAAACTTTTGCCTCAGCAATGGTTAGCATATCTGAGGCTTTCCTCCATTCTTCTCGTGGATTAGGAAATTCTCCTACAGCGAATGCTCGCAAACTTATTGCGAAGGCTTGTAAAGTTCCTACTGTAATTGATAATAACTCCCTCAAAGGCATTTCAAGATTCGTCTCTCCTGCTTCATTATATGCTTTAGGTAGCATGGTAAGTTTCTTCTCTATTCCTTGTTTATTTCCCTTATTTTGTTGATTTCTAACCCCTTTTTTCTTGTTTAGGTTGGAAGAGTTAGTTGTGCAGCTGCTTCTGATTGGGAAAGACGTCATTCTATTGCTGAGAAGAAAACTTTGAATCGTTGTAAGAAGTTAGAGGTTGAAAATTCAAATCTCCGTCAGAAAGTAGAGGATTTAAGTATTGATAATGCAGAATTAACATCCCGTCACGAAGATAATCCACAATCTGCGAGCATCGCAATTGATAATTCTTCTCTTCTTGAGGAGAATAATCAATTAAAGCTTGAAAATTCTTCTCTTCGTAATGATAAGAAGCAATTAGAAGGTAAATTCTTTGCGATTGTAATTATTTTGATTACTTTTCCTTCGTAAATTTCTAATCAATTCCTTAATTTCTCTCCTTGCTGCAGAAAATTATGCGAAGATGAATAACAATCTGGAAACTATCCTTGCTAACCGTAATAAGAAAATTTCTGATTTGAGATCTCAGCTTCTAATTTCCCAGCATAACCATAGTTTATATGTCAAGCGTTTTTGAGATAAGATGACTCCCAAGATTTGCGAAGATAATGAAATTCCTCTCAAGAAGTACCATACGCTCCTTTCCGAAGAAATTCTCAAGATACTCCATATCTGGAAATCTCCGATAGTGAAGTTGAAGATGATAGTGAAGTTGAAGAAGAAGATCATTTTGATGGGAATAGATCGCCTGAAAAATAACTTCACTCTTTTTTGTATATCTGTTCTGTAACTTCACTCTTTTTTTGTATGTCTGTTCTGTTTCTTTTCAATACAACACTTTCTTCTTGATTGCACTTTTAATCAATCCAACAATTTCTTTTTCAAAGCTTAATTTGAATTAATCTTTCTTTGATTGATTGTTTCCCTTATTCGCATAAATTGATCATATGGAGAGAAATAATATATCTTAAAGACTTAGCTTAGTATTCCCCTTACCCTTATTATTGCTCTTCAAATGATCAACTATCGCTGGAAGTATTAGAATATCCTTCTCAATTTATCTTACGAAGTTTCTTCTTATTGTGATTATGAATAAAAAGTCCTCCCTTTGAAGTATAAGAAATATAAGCCTTTTGCCTTTTGCGGAATGTTGCGAAGTAAATAATAAATCTCCCCTTGAAGTATAGGAAGTATGAAGTATACGAAATATGAAATACCCTTAAGAAGTATAAGAAGTATAAAATATCTTTGAAGAAGTATTAGCAATATTCAATTCATGAATAATTGCCCAATATATGAAGAAGTATAAGAATTATTACTCACTGTATGAAGAAGTATAATAAGTACTTAACCTTCGCAAAATTAAATATCCGTTGAAGAAGTATAATAAATATGATATATTCTTGAAGAAGTATAAATAGTATTTAATTTGTGGAGAAATATTCAATATATGGAGAAGTATAAGAAGTATGTAATTCTGTGGTCTTATCATGCCTTCCTAAGTAAAGGTCTTATTTTTCCACCTCTTTTGTAGTAAATTTTTGTATTTGCGATAATATGACAAGTCTGAACATTCTTGCGAACATACAACCTCGTGACATTATCGTCTTGCGATGAAATCGCAGGACGTTTTTACACTTTCATGTAATAACCCATTGATCTCATCTTAACTTCTTTGTTTCATTCTGCGAGTTCTTTTTGTATGTTTTCCTTCTCTTTTTTTTTTTTTTTTTTTTTTTTTTTAGAATGCTCGCAGAACTTCATTTGTTGCACAAATATGACAAGCCTTTATGTTTTCGCAAACAAGAAGCCTCGTGACATTTGTGTCTTATAGCACGTATTAGCTCCCTAATGGAGGGTGCTTCCCTTTATCTTCCCCCTGGTTTCCCCTTCAAGGAAGCATACATCGACCATACAAGGTTAGATCTTCTCATCCGGTTCTGCCAACAACCAGCTTTTGATCGCAACCTCTTATCCTTTTTGCCTATAGGGCTTATAGTTACGAGGTTGCACCCTATGGGGTATCTTTGGGCCAAGTGCATCATTTTCCAAGACTTGTCAAAAATGGCAGATGTGGTTCAACCTCACCAGGCACTCTTGACTCAACCGTGTACCTCGTCGCCTTGATCGTTTTCTGCACTTCTTGGGAAAGACAGTATGCCTTAGTCGCCCAACCTAAATCCTCTTACACCGCATTTTATATTGCGTAATGTCGCTAGATTAGGTGAGAATCCAAGGTGTCTAACCCGGATAGGTACCCCATTATTTGGTTGTACCCCTAAAATTTTACCATGTACTAAGGGCCCTTGGTGGTGTTCCGGTTACCCTTAGCCACGTTTATAGGTACCCCCTTAAATGACGTACTTTAGGACTTTGCCTCTTACGAAATATAGCTTCGCGAACTAGGGTGTACGCCACAAAGGTTTGTTCGTATAAAATTTTCCGCGGCTCTCTTTCTTTTTTGGAGGCTGATCACAGATTGCGGTCTTTTATTCGCAAATTAATGAAAGTTTAATCGCAATATAAATTTTGAAATTCGTAAATTTTCCCAATTTCCTGCGAGCAAACAATATTCGTAAAATTTATCACGAAATAAAAATTTTTGTTTTGCAACATACCTCATTTCCACGAGCAAACATACTGATTACCTTCTTGTTTTATTATTTTCCTTCTTCTTTCTTCGCAAATCACAACCCCTTATTATCATCGAAAATTATCATCGTAATTTTATTCTCTTTTGCCTTAATCCTCCGCTATTAAATTTTCACTTCTTTTCATAGCCTTTTCTCTTTTTCTCCAATTTTCCTTCTCAGTAGTTTTTCCTTCGCAAACTTCTACTTATGTATCGTAACATTTCTTTCCCTCAGCCCAATCACCCTTAATAATTCCAATACCCTTCATATGAGGAAACTTTATGCACTGATGTAGAGTGGAAGCTACGCCTAGAATTCCATGAAGCCATGGTCTTCCTATCAAAGCATTATATGGTGATTCGACATCAACAACGCAGAACAGAATTTCAGTTCGCATTCCACTTAATGGAATTCGCATGCTCACTTATCCTTTGGGCTTGTTAGCAGTTCCATTAAAACCATAAATTATGTAAGTAGAAGGTATTAAATCTGCATCTTTTTCCCCCCATAGTTTTGTAAACAGAATAGAAGAGGATATTGACAGAACTTCCCGTATCAATCAAAATCCTATTAAGACCAATTGATTCTTCCTCCATATCATCTTCGTTTTCTTCCATATTCATGTAGATTGCTAATCTTACTACCAATGGATTATCATGTGCTTCACAACCTTCTGGAATTTCAGTGGCTTCAAAAGAAATTTCACGTTTCTGCCAATCTTCAAGTCGTGAAATTTTTGCGATGTTCATTACTTCCTTTCCTTCACCATCCCTCGCATATACCCTCCTTAACACATTATCATGAAAATCCTCTATGGTTTTATATGAATGAACAATGGAATTACAGAAAACATTCCTTGCTTTTGATCCCACTTCTATATGTAGGGTTTATTATCCCTTTTCTTGTGCTGTGTTCTCCCTGCGAGTTATGGTTGGAGCTTTGTGGTAATTGTTGCGATAATGTCTCGCTTAAGTAAAAATTGATTTAGTTTTCCTTGATCAATCATTCGCAAGATTATCCTCTTGATATTATGGCAATTATTTGTAGAATGTCCATGAAAATGATGATATGAACAAAATTCATGACTTCTTGGACCCATTGGTGGTTCCTTTCCCATGTTCCATGGAGTTGGTATATGCTCTACCAGGATAATTGCTTGCCATATCTTTTCTACACTTGTATTCAAAGGTGGAAACTTTATCTCTTCCCTTACCATTCTTTGACCTCCTTGACCGTTGTTATAATTTTGTCTCTGGTTCCCTTGTCCAAAATAATTTTGCCTTTGTCCCCCATAATTTTCTTGTTGTTGATCTAATCTTGGAATTTGGTTATTTCCTATTCGATTATAGAAATTCCTCTCTCTATCATACTCTTCTTGATCTCTACTACCCATTGCTACCATTTTTGGCTGGCTATCATTGATTTTCTTCTCTTCTGAAATTTGCGAAGAAGTTTGTGAGGATGTTTGCGAAGTACCTGCTACTACATTGATTATTTTGGGAAGTAAATTTGCTCCTCCATCTTGATTGCTAGTGTTTGCTACTTGGATATGATTCCATCTTGTTTTGCTTTTCCTCTAGTGTAATGTATTCTTCTTGCAATTCTCGTAACTTTGTCATCATTATGGAATTCTTTCTTCTGAAGATTTGAACATATAATTTTTCATTTGCGAACATCGCATTTATGAAGGGAGAATCAAGTATCACTCATCCACGCGCCCGCCATATCACTGCACATAGTCTTCCATCGTCTTACCAAATGCTTCAAACTTTCACCCACTCTTTGTTTTAAACCAAATACATTTTCAATACCAAGCCGTGAAGAGTGATTTGTGATATATGCTCCCAGGAAAGTTGCTTGCAAATGACTGAATGACGTAATAGTGTTCTTAGGGAGTCCTTCGAACCACTTTAAAGCTTCCCCTGTTAAACTCGATGCGAAGTACTTGAATAACACAACATCATGATTCTCCCATTGTAACATGCATCTTATGTATGCTTTAATGTGCTGAATAGCACATGAAGTCCCATCAAAGATACTGGTAAGTGTGGGCAAATTGCATTTTGGTGGAATTCCTCCCAATTGTACTTCTCTAGCAAATGGAGTCCTCGCAGCTTCTTCTATTGCTTCATCTAATTTCCTTCTATCTCCTCCTCTTCTATTGTTTATCATCCCTCTCATTTCTGCTAATTCTCGAAAGATCCGTGCATTTGCCTCGAATTCTCATCCATTGGTCTTTTTAATGCAGCTTCTCTTCTTCTATGTTCTTGCGCTTCCTCCCTTGCGATCCTTCGCATTCTATCATATTCTTCATTAATGTTTTCATTTGCATAATTTTGCAAATATCTTCTTTCTAAATTATCATAATTGTTGGTCAGCAGAGCATCTTGGAATTCTTGTTCTTCCCTTTCTATTCTTCTCATTCTTCTCATGCGAATATCAGGAATTTCTTCTTCTTCATTTCTCCTCCTTCTGTGATTTATTTCTTCTTGATTTGCTTGTACTATGATTCGAGAGTTTGGTTCATTCCTCTCCACTTCTGTTTGTTGATTTACAATTCTTCTCTTAATTCTTTCATACTCAACATTTTGTTTGTTACGAGCATCTTCATATCTTCTTACTCCATTCTCGTGATTGTTTTTATGTACTGCTTGTTGTCTCTCAGTTTCTTCCATAAGTTGCTGTTCTTCCTCTCGATTCTGATTGTTTTCTCTAGGATTTGGCCTTGTTCGTAAATTCTCCATGTTTTGTTCGTGGTTTGGTATTAAAATGAAATGATTCTCTTGATTTCTTTCACCTTGATTCTGCGCTTGTTCTTGCATATTATTTTCATTATTGATTATCGGTGAATTTTGTCCTTCTCTTTCTTTTCTAACATTTGATCTTGCAACACTTTGAGATTTCCTTCTTTGTAGCATCTCATTTTCCATCCTCAATTCTTGATTTTGTCTTGTTAAATTGCACGTTCTTCAGCTTCGATCATTCGTTCTTCTTGGATTCCTTGTCTCAATGTTTCTAACATCTCCCTTTCTCTTTCAAGAATTGTTCCTCCCATCAACCTCCCATTTTATCTGATTTGTGGTTCTCTATCTTCTTCTTCTGGTGTATCAGTTCTCCAAGTGTGTATACTTGCTCGATCATGATCTATTATTTGTTGAGGTTGATTTCTTCGATTACTCCTTCTCCTACTAGGTTCTCCTGTTATATTTTCTTCTCCTCCTGCGAGTCTTACACTTCTTCTTACTTCAGTTAATGGTTCTGATGTGTTTCTTCTTATTGACATTTTTCTGGTACAGGAATTCTTCAAGTCCCTGTTTCTAGCTCCAATTATGTAGTTGTAGAATAATCTACAACTACACCCTCAATAGAATTAGTAAAAACTCAAGAAGTTCTTGATGGTGAATGATAATTTTCTTATTAATTCTCTTAGTTGATTACATAGAATTATCAAAATGGAACTAGAATAGTTACAACTTTTTCTATTCTCTTTCCTAAGATAATTTCTTACACTCATTAAAAGAACCTCCTCAATTTTACATTTGAACTCCTATTTATAGTAAAACTTATGCAGCTGTATTGCGAAGTATAGCAATTCATCCTCGCAAAATTATTTCATCCTCGCAAAACTTCATATCTCCCCGCACTTCTTCTATCATCGTATCATTTTATAACTCTTTCCTCCTTTATTTATTACGATACTCGTGAACTATTATCTTGCGATATTCAGTACCTACAGCAGTAACGCTTATCTTTTATTGTTCAAAGATATTCCTTAATAGCTAAAGGAAAAATCCCATATCGAAAAATAATTTGAGAATCTTTTATTTAAGGTTGTTAATTTTATTTTTGGAAAAATGAAAATTAGTATTGTGCATTTATTAGTTGGAAATTTTCAAAGAGATTTTCGGTCAATATTTGGACAAAGCATTTTCAGGAATTATGGAAACCGAATTTGGAATATATTGCATATCTTGAGAATATTTTCGGTTTTGGAAATTCCTTGGTGTCTAAACTTCCTTGTCTATAAATATCAAAGTTTGCATTTCGAGCAAACTAATCCCCAGAGCAAGCAAAACTACCTCAGTTGTGTTGTTACTGGTGGAGCCGCCTATTCGGAGAGGAAAGTAACCTAATTAGGCAAAATTTCTTACACCCGCTCAATTTAAAGACTTCTTTGGGATTGAGAAGCTCTATTAGTACCGTTGGTGGGAAAAATAGAAAATTACGGTCTATTTTTTGTTTTCGATTGATTTGATTGACTAACGGTGGTTGAACTTTGATTGCACCTACAATAAAACTTTTTTAAAATAATACTCCATAATATAATAGTCTCGCTAAAATAATAATATTTTCCAGTCCCGACTCGGACCCTTAGTGCTAAAATAATAAATTCGATAAAATTATAATATAATATATTTCAAAAGTTCTCCTTAAGCATTAATAAGTCCTAAATATTATATAAAATAATTATTCCATTAGAAAATAAAAATTAATTTGCATACACCTTTGAGATGAGAAGACATCCTAGTGATTTAGAAGCTTGTATTGTCTGTGACTAAATTGAATTGTAAATTGTATGTTGAATACAAACAAAATTCTGTACAGAATTTTTTTTTCATGGAAATTAATAGGATTTATTACTTTAAAACAAATGCATGTCGTTATAAAAATATTTCCGTTAATGTTTTTTTGATTTTTCCCTATATTTTCCACTTTTAAAATCTATTTCGGTATTTATCCTAAGATACTTTATTTTTATTTTTTATATGGAAATTCACGTGTTTTCCAAAAAAATATATTTAAATTAAGAATTATTCTTTAAATTAATATATTATTATTATATTTATAAAATAATAAATTATTATTTTATCGATTAAGTAATAACTCTTTAAAATAATAGAATTTGGGTGGTCCCAAGCCTATTATTTTATAGATGTTTTACTGTAGTTTGTTTATGCTTGAGAATCTTCTCTTCTGATATAAGATTCACTCAAACTAGATCGAAGTATCGACGAGGATCTTTAGACTATTTGTAGATCTAAAGACATCTTGTGATAATCCATTGTTAATAGACTCCGTTCTGTGCGTGATTGATCACAAGAGATTCAAGTTGATTGTGTGCATGTGCTGATTGAAGATTAAAGAAGATTTGAAGACAAAGAAGACTTTGAAGATTTCTGATTTGGGTTCATAATCTTTAGTGTGCACAATGCTTATTTCGGTAAAAGAGGATCCAACTATAATTGGTTTATCCTTGTGGTATATTGGACTGATTATTTGTGTAGATCGACATCAATACAATTCTTTGTGATTAAAAGTATTAATTGCAAAATCTTAACAATTACTTTCATAGTTGTTGATAATATAGATCTAAGAACCTGACAAAGGAGTTAATTTGAGATAAACAGAAGAGCCTTTTTTCGAACTCACATCACTTGGTTGAAAAGAGTTGATACCAAATAGATTTGTTGTTCCTTTACTGTTTGGAATACGAACCAAAGGAATTGTTCCAAGTATGTGACTTATTACAGGTCAGAAGCGTAGGAATACATACGGAAATTGGTGAACAATAGGTTTAGTTGCTTGGTCTCAGCTATACGAAGTTGGTTTGGTTTTTTATAGTGACTTAATCCTGAGAGTATTCAATTCTGGACAAGGTCCCAGGTTTTTCTGCATTTGCAGTTTTCCTTATTAACAAAATTTTCCTGTGTCTTTTACTTTTCTATTTTCGCAATTATAATTGTTTTTATTATAATTAGAAGTAAAATACACAAACGTCAATTCCTATTTACTTGATAGTAATCCTATTATGTTTGGTTGAGTCTGAACCATTTATCAAGTAAACATACTTCGTTGTTGTATTGTCTCGATCTTGTATCCATAGTCAATCACGCAAGTTATCTTGTTGTCGTATTGTCTCGATCTCGTATCCATAGACGATCACACGAAGTGTGAACCGATTTGTTATATTATCTCAACTTTGTCTATAGACAATCACTTTCGGAGAAAGAACTTATAAGTGGAAAAGTTTTAGTTTGAGGTATATATTTGGATACCCTCGTCTTTTCACTAGGGCTCTTCTTCAAATCTAAATGCGTCAGTAGAGAATCTTGTTCTTCATGATGATGATAATGAAATATTTTCTTCTTCTTCAGTATATAAAAGCGTCACTGCATCATATGTATTATCATTAAAGATAGCCGCATAATAGAAGGAGGGTGAAATGACGTCTTTATTCATGGAAATTAGGGTTTGTCGTTTTTTTGTCTTGAGGAGGAAAATATATAATGATATTAATGGGCCGTAAAAATTATTCTAGTGAAAGAAACGTGAGAATATGAGTGAGTGAATGTCGTCCATAAATGTTGGAGTCAATTGAATTGACCGTAAAAAAATGGAATGTTTCTGTTTTGTCGCCCATAAATAATGCAATCAATTAACTAATCATAAAGAATAAAAAGATAATTAACAAATTTGTTAGTATAATAGATAAAAGGTTAATCTAGTCCAAATGAAAGTTTAAAGATATTAATTCAATCTAAAACTATTAATCTTAACTGTATATCTTATATTTTGGGCTAGCCATATATGCTATCTTATTGATGGGTTTGCGGAAAAGAGAGGATTCAAATTTGGATTCCTCGGAAATTTCCACATAAATATACTAATTAAGATAATATGAATGCATTATCGATCCTGGATTGATTGGGGTATACCAAATGAGACAAAATAGGGTCATTTTGAAGTAAAATAGGTCACCCCTTAACCATATATTTTCAAAATGGCTAATATTCCCTTATTTAATTAACACTAAAAAAATATGATTAGCTTAATTAATTGAGTTTAGATTAAAATTTTGAAAATGAAAACTCAATAGATTAAACCTTTAATCCGTCTTATGAGTTCGATTTCGATCAAAATTTTTGGTTTTTAAAAATGTTAAAGGTCAGCAAGGTAGACGTTTGAATAAAGTGCCGGCTATATATCGTCGGCATGATCTATGTTTGAATAATATGCCGACCAAGTTTAGCCGGCATGGTCCTTCGATGCCGAAACCTCCGACCATTTTTCGGCCGGAAGGGTCTTTGAATGAAGAATATGCCGACTATCTTGGGTCAGGTATCTAACGATCGGCATGTAAATATTCCCTACCATGCCGGATATAATATAGTCGGCATGCACATAAGTAACAGCACTGCCAGCTGACTTGAAGCCGTCATGTTAAGGATTTCTAACCCTGTCGACCTGTACTTATACCAAACGGAAAACAGAATAGGGAAGATGTGATTCACTTTATTCATGCAATTTTGGTTACTACATTTATTGAAACATAAAACCTAACTCCTTGTCGACAGAAAAACGAATGCACTTAGCATGTGCATCTAGCCTTTGAACCCTTAGGCGACCCTAGTGGACGATTTATAGTCTCGTGAGGGTTTACATAGAGGTCTACCCACAAAACCTATACAAAAACTTATAAAGCGATCAATCTTCCTCCTCCGAAGACGATACATCATCCAAGTATTCCGGGTTATCCTCCAGGATTCTTTCTGCCAAGAAGTGATAGCTTGCATCGAAAGCGAATGCTTCCCCATTTTCCTCCAAGTAGCGCGCTTTCACGATTTCATGCTACAAAAACACAAAAACAAACTTACATTTGTTAGCGGTGTTTCATTGGAAGACAAAACAACATGGGTTACGTAAAAAAAAACCACAAAATTACTTACAAATTGTGCAATGGACAAGGTGAAGGGGCGAGTGTTAAAAATCCAAGGTTGGAGAGCCTAAAAAGAAAGTATTGCTTTTTCGATGACTAGGTGCCTAGCGTGGATTTGTTGAACACTTCTTGCATTAGTATTCCCAAACTCCTGGATAAATTTGTTATGTACCCTAGCCCAAAAGGTTGTACAATCCTCCCTTTCGGAGGACTGACTTCTAAGTTAATTTTCCGCATACCATGCTTTGGTGATTTCCAAATCTTCATTTGAATCAAATGATGCCATTATTGCTTGTAGAGAGCTATTGGGTGAGTTAGATGGAGTGTATGATGACATGAGCTTTGGAAAGTATATGTAAATAGTTATATGTTGTTTTGTAGAGAGAAATAGTGTATTTATAGGATGGTGGCCAAATTTGGCCGATATATTGCCCAAGTACAAGTCAATCAATGAAATTGTACTTGCAAAAAATTTGAAATTTGAATTCGCCGGCGAGGTTTGTTTTCCCCAGTATGCCGATTAACTATGGCCGGTTGGGTGGGAATTTTGTTACCATGCCGACCTTATGATGATTTTAGGCATCAGGAAAATATTTTCTTCTGTGTATCAGCTGACAATGTATATGGAAATTTGTTTGCCGGGTATGATAAGGTCGGCAAGGTATAAATTTTCTTACCATGCCGCTCTTATGACTTTTAGGCATCAAGAGTTTTTGCAATTTTCTGTTAAACAGTTGGGACGATATTTATCACTAGCTTGCCGGCTATTATGTGGTCGGAAAGGAACCAAATTTATAACCATGCCGGCCTTATGATGATTTTAGGCATTAGGTGAAGGTATTTTCTGCAAAAAATGGCCGGCATGTTCTATAACATAATACACTGCCGGCTGAATAACAACCGTCTTGGTAATGATATGATTACCTTAATGACCCTGGTATGCAAGCATTTTCTACTGTCAGGGCCGGTAGTCTGACACTTCAAAACCTTGCCGGCCCTAGTTTGGTCGGCATGGTAACTAAAAAAAAAACATTCCGGCATAAGTATTGAAACTTTACATAGCTAAACAAACCATTCATTCAACAACTAGAAATCCAACACTTGTTGTCCAAAATACGAAAACATGTCCCATAAACCTTAAAAAAGCATTTGTACAACCATTAACCTTAACATTTGTCCAACACAACATAAAGAAATAAACTAGAAATGCATTCATTTACCACCACGACCATGGCCCCTTTTAGGAACACCACCACTACTACCTTCACCAACGACCACTACGAGCCCTCTTTTTGCCAACATTCATCTTGGCTTGTGCTTTTATCTCCTAGATTTTTCCCCCTCTTTACTTCAGCATCAGCTTGCTTGAAGATTTCATGGGCATCCTTATTGTCAACATTGTTAACAAAGTCAATGTGCTTGCTTTGCTCTTCAATAGACAAAGGATCTCCTCTTTCTCTTGCACAACACAACACCTTCGCAAAGGTCTTCAAATGCTCATTCTATTTTCAATTAAATAACAAACAATTAATAGAATGATTCGACAATATGATCTTAAAATAATAAGAATAACTCTAAAATACTTACAAAAAAGTTAAGACTTGTTGATGGGTCTTTCGATGCCATCTTCCTCTTACGAGCCAATTCTTCAGCAGCCATCTCCCTAATCACAGTAGGACAAGCCCAACCCCAGTACCACGATATGTGTCTCTCACTAGCTTCATGACCGGTGGTCACCTTGTCGAAAAGACTCACACCGATGTTACAACCACGTCTATCATCCCAATGTTCTTAAGTTGGCGCTGGATCATAAGAGACGTTAATAATTTTTTGGGACGTGGTGTAGTCATCCCGGTTCACAGTAAAAAATGGCTTATCTTCATCGAAATGAGGTTCTTCTTACACGTAACCCAATTGTCGCATTACCCGATGTGGATCGTATATTAAATATCCTTCGGTGCACAACAATAAGGGTCCATAGTATAATGCAACTTCATATCTCATTTGGATTAAACCTTGATTTCTCTTGGCTTATCCCGATCCACTTTGACGTAGGAGTTGGGATCAAGGGAAGTGTCATCCAAACCTCAAAAAAAAAAAAGTTTAGTAAGAATCTTATCTTCAATTTTGATTTGATGGCCATTCTTGAATCCTTTGTCAACTCATTATTTTGATAAGATTTTATCTAAGGGATCCATTTCATCTGCTTCCGGAATCCCGGGAAGATACATCGTCAAGTATAACAAATAACCTGACGTGGTAGCATTGATTCACACCGGGTTCACCCTTCCTTCCTCATCAAAGATTTTCTTGGTGTCACATAATGTGTCCCTCAACTTCTTCAGATTAAACTTCTTGTTATACGACCATCCTTCTTCACAAGCATAGACTTCGTCTTAATCTGATTCCAACCGAACAATTTCTGGCATAATTTGTAAATATCCATGAAAGAAGACTTATTATCGAAACCCTCACAAAATGTTTTTCCCTCAACCTCGAGGTCTAGAATTTGATGAGCATCATCGGGATTTATGTCCATCTCACCGAATGAGAATAACATTGTATTAGTCTCTCCGTAGAACCTCTCACAGAATGCAGATACGGTAACTCTATCATGTTCAATATTCGAACTCTCCATCGCAGGCCACAACCCGGAGTTCTTGACAATCACTTTTACCTCCTCAAGATCCCAAGTCTTAGTCATTGAACATGAATCTTGGCGCCTCATGAGACGGACGGCATGCTTGTGATCCTAAATACCAAAAAAAAATAAAAATGAAAAGAAATACAAATACTTGACGCAAATTTAAGATAATTACACACTTAAATAAAAAACAAAGACGGATTGAGACTACTTACGATAGTATTATGGATTGTATATGCCTATGAGTCTTTGTATCCAAAAAGAACATTGCCACCGTCTTTTGGGGTCCCCCTTGGGTTCTCATATTTTTTTAGTGTAACCATCAAGTGAGGGAGAGGCATGTGAGAATTAGCTGGTTTAGTGATAACACTTTTCTATTTTCCGGTTTCAGTTGAAGTTGAAGCTTCGGTTTGTCGAACATTATCTTGAGTTTGTTCCCCAACTTCTTCTTCTTCCTCTTTCTCTTCAACAATTTCATCTTGTCTACCCTTACCTTTATCTCCATTACCATCATAATCATCATCATCATCATCATTACCTCCTCCAACATTAGGCATGTCTTGATCACCATCATCATCATCATTGTTACCTCATCCAGCATCCGGAGTTCTTTCATTAACATCATCATCATCACCTCTTCTACCAGATGGAATTGATTGGTCTTCATTTGGAGTCTCGTCTGAATCAGTGGGTTCCGATGGTGGTTCATAATCATCATTCGGTACACGTATCTTGAGTGTTCCCGGAACAACATATGCCCCTCGATATGTTGAATTCAAGAGTTTATCACCAATACGAGGAGGTCTTGAAGGAGGACTAAGAGCTTTCAAACCTTTCTTCTTTGCCTTTTCCAACCTAAACAAGAACGATTAAGAAAAAAAATAAAATTAAAGGTCGGCAGGTTCGACATATATAAATAATCCGGCGGATAACTGGTAGGAAGGTTAGATATCTAAATACATTCCGGCTAAACACAAGCCGGCAGGGTGTGATTCACATAACCTGCCGGCGTATAACAAACATGAACACAAAACTTAAATGGATTTTTCAGAAAAACAGTCGGCAACTTCCTTTACCCATACATTTCCGGCTAAAAAGAAACCGACATGGTTTTATCCAAATACCATACCGGTTTTAAATTTCAAGGCATCAGGAGACACAAAACTTGAAATACAGCCGGCAAGGAAATTTTTATAACCAACCCGGCTAACAAACAAAACTGACGTCTGCAGGATCTGAGGTTGAATAACCTGCCGACACTGCAACTACCAGTTATAGGTATTGACCATCCGACAAGATCTTAAACCTAAGAGTCTGCCGGCCAAACCCTAACTATGAAAAACCGGCAGGGTCGATAACAAAATACCTTTCCAGCAGAAAATACTAAAAATCAAAGAATCGATTTTTCTGACCTACTTTGACATGCAAACATGAAATTGAAGTACTGGAGTGAGTTTAAGTAGGTGCTTACTTTCTTAATCGCACCATTTCTTCGTTTTGAGCGGGTTCAATTTCTTCTTCAGCAACTGTTGTTTTCTTCACTTTATGTTGAACCAGTTTTCCAATTCCAGGGTTGTATTGATTGGGTTTTCGATTAGCGTCTTTCATACGACTTGCCCTAGGTCTTGGAGGATCTATTGATGAAGATTAATCGGAGTTTTCGACTCGACGATGTTAACGAATTAATCGACAAGTTTCGGTGGTGGGGGATGGAGGATCCGGTATGGTTATGGAGGAGAAGAAAAAGAGAAGAAGGAAGATGAAATGAAAATAATAAAACTGATTTAGGGTAATTAGAATTATAAGGGGTTAGGGGTACTAAAGTAATTGCACCCATATTTGGCTTCCCATTAGTAAGGGAACATGTCCATATAAATATGGGTATACCCCAATTAATCTGGGTATACCCCAATCTCGCCAGGTTATCGATTTAGTTTAGTTTCATTTTAACTACTTTTAGTTATATTTATATTAACATACAAATATGACTAGCAATGCATATTCAATGTTTTTTTTTTTTTAATAAAAAAAGTACATATTCATAAGGTAAGATTCACTTATAACATTAGCTAGTTGTTGTACCATTCGAAGCAAGAAAATGCACGTTTTGTAACATTATTCGATAAGTATCCTCTAGTTCGAAGAGATTGGCTTTTCTATTAGTTTTATGGTGGTTATTTATGTTCTAGAATGTAGGGATCTTAGACAATCAAGTAGATCAATGTTCAGAATAAAGTATAACCTGGTTATGTACGTTATCGGAAACTCCTTCAAATAGATATTTACTCACATAATGAACGCATATGTCATCGTTTGAGCCATAAGGATGGTTATCCGTCAACAAATGTAGTTTTTCCACCAATGTTTTGCCTACCCAACTATACCCAAACAGTTTTGTTACTGTGTAATCTCTGGGGCAGTTAAATATATTAGTTTCATGTCTTTGTTATTTCTACCTTTGATTCCCTAACACTGATGTTTATATTGTTTGCATGATCCGAATGCAAGACCACCATGACATATTTTAGTGAATTTACACTGATGTTCATATTGTCTTCTTAAATGAGTCGTGATGTCATGACTCCTTACGCACATCCTCGACAAAATATTGCTGGTCACGTTCTTCCCTGACGGACTTATGAACCAGAACGGACACAATTTCAGTATATGTCTTCGCGAGATGTGCCTAGCTATGATGCCATGGTTCCTATTATACATCCTCGACGATATACTGCTGGTCATGTAGGCTCTGTAAATGTGTAAAAACATTGACGACGGACTTATGACTCAGAGAGGAGACATACATGTCTCCTGTAACCTTAACTCACCCTATTTGAGATTAAGGACTGATTCCTAGTCGATCATCGCGAGATACACTAGTCATGTCTACTCTAGGTTTTGAATCGACTTACCGAGGCTTCTGAATAATTCCTAGGACATCCCTGCGAGATACGCTGGTTATTCTGCCTCTAGGCCCTTTCGACAGACTCCTAAAACATTCTTTCGAGATACACTTGTCATGTTGGCCCCATTAGACTGACACAATTGACTCCGAGCATATCTATACAAGATATACTAGTCAAAAACAAGTGATCGAAGGTCTTGCAGAGACATTATTAGGTGTGCAAGATCTCCCAAACATGTCCCAGCTGACTTCGGAGAGACTCGGTCGCGTCCGCTAAATATCAAACAGTCCAGTCGTGTCATCCAAGCCTCGTATGGCCTCATCCGAGCTGAGCCAGCTTTTCTGATTAGTCTTATACAAACATAAGACTCATGAAAAAGCCTCACTTAGTGATCAAGCCTCTTTCTTAGCGTCTCAAATACACTCACAACTAGCAAATTGGGCCCGAACTATACATCTTTATCAAAAAACTTGGATAAGCTCCCTTGAGCTCCACATGCTCAGAAAAGGGACCCAAAAGAAATAATACGGTATCCACGTGACATATGTGACCGACCATGGATAAAGGAAGCTCAACCTCAACTTCTTTCATACTCTATACACGATTTCTGACGCATTTCATGTCTTTTAACGTGACTCATCCTAGTAATTCTCACAAATTAGAGCTTGTATTTTATAGCCTCTATCTATTATTGTAAATCCCTTTTATTTATTTACATGGGTTTTCCCTCAATTTTGGGTTCTCAACATCATGCATACTTGGAGGCTAGGCTATACGGTTTCATTTCTATGACAGCAATATAGGGATTTTATTGGAGAATGTGTTTAAAGAGTTCTCCCAAAAACTTATCAGCCATCTCCCATCAAGTTTTCCTTAGATTTGTATCATAAACGAGTCCACAAACCATGTTCTTACGGTGATACATATTTTCCACAACACAATTATGTTTTTCCAAGGACTTAAAATATGGTGCAGATATAACTAATAATATTCCCACGTCAATCAATTAGAAGTGATCAAACTTTAAAAAAAAAATTAGAAGTTGTAGTTACCTAAAATCGGTGAGTGGGTGAAGTGGGTTTTTAGGTTTCTAAAAGTGAGTTATGGAAGGTCGAGCACGAACAGTCTTCACAAAAACCATGCACACTGGCCGTTCAAAGGATACTTCATTCACAAGAGAGGTTAGAGATGACCTTAGGGAGGGAAACAGATGAACCAAGAGATCAGAGAACAAGTTATTGCTCTGAGAGTTTATGAGAATATTGTGTTAGCTTGGATAAATAGGTGAGCTATTTATATCCGAATTATCTAATATCATGTCGGTGAAGATAAGGATTACATGCTGTGAGGAGCACTTTTCCCGTCTCTATAGGAATAAATATAGATAAAGTAGGTTGAGTTTATGACTTTATTTCGCCTTCTTTACTCTTTTCTACGTGAGAAATAGGTCGGGCTTCTCACATGTGTCATAGACCTCCAGATCAAAAACCTAATTGATATATCCCCATTTTTATGTAGCTAAGTTTTGACACATAATTCTATTTTAGTGCGTATGCTAGTTAGCCGAGAATGGTTTGTTGATTAATTTTTTGGTGGTTGTTTATGTTTTGGAATGCAGGGATCTTAGCCGGTCAGGTATAGAAAAATGTTAGGAATAAAGGATAACATGGTTAGGTTTAGTCTCAGAGTTGAAGATTTTGAAGACCTAAAATATGACATCCTTTATGCTTTGGAAGATATATAGATAAGAGAGACACGCATGGGTTGTGAAAACTACACCTCCATTAATTATCACCATTTTTGTTTTCTTTTTGTCTACAAAACACTCTTCGTTAGCATTTAAGTTGTATGTGTTGTTTAATCAATCATCTTCTTTTATGATGTTTTTTTTTTCAAACATGTAATGGGCCAGTGGTAAAAGAATCTCTCCTTTTGTTGTTCAAGACTAAATGGCTGCTAAATTTTTATTTTTTATTTATTTTTATTGGTATTGATGGTGGTTTTTAGTTTAGGGTTAAAATCGTAAAACACTAAACCCTAGCAGACAGTGACGTCAAAACATTTAAGTGATAAAGCATTTATTAGGCGCATTTACTGAAAACCTTTAATGTGTCTCTAAATAATTACCGGGGTACCTTTTTTCAAGTTAGGGTTACAACAAGCAAAACCCTAATTCCCCTATGCGCCAATGGCAAATCATGCCAGCCACACCAACCGCGCCAAAGAATGCCAACCATTCTAGCCGCACCTTTGTGCCAATGGAAAATCATGCCAGCCACACCAACCGCGCCAAGGCATGCCAACCATGCTAGCTCCACCTCTGTGCCAATGGAAAATCATGCCATCCACACCAACCGCGCCAAAGCATGCCAACCATGCTATTCGCACCTCTGTGCCAATGGAAAATCATGCCAGCCACACCAACCGCGCCAAGGAATGCCAACCATGCTAGCCGCACCTCTGTGACAATGGAAAATCATGCCATCCACACCAACCGCGCCAAAGCATGCCAACCATGCTAGATGCACCTCTGTTCCAATGGAAAATTATGCTAGCCACACCAACCGCGCCAAGGCATGCTAACCATGCTAGCCGCACCTCTGTGCCAATGGAAAATCATGCCAGCCACATACCAACCGCGCCAAGGCATGCTAACCATGCTAGCCGCACCTCTGTGCCAATGGAAAATCATGCCAGCCACACCGACCGCACCATGCCAAACACACCTCTCCATGGCCCCTCATGCCACGCCACCATGCTGGCCTTCCCATTGCGGATACTAAAGTGAAGGCGTGCAACAATCAACGGTTGCCCTTCAATCCCAGGAGCAAATCCTGGCCTCCTAAAGCCACCTCACGACTTTGGCCCAAAACCCTATCTTGGTCACGCACCTAGCCAAGCTATCCGCGCCATGTGAAATATATCTCGTCATGGCCACTCATGCCGCCCCACCATGCTGGCCTTCCCCTTGCGGCTACTAAAGTGAAGGTGTGCAACAATCAACGGATTCCCTTCAATCCCAGGAGAAAATCATGGCCGCCTAAAGTCACCTCACGACTTTGGCCCAAAACCCTAGCTTGGTCACGCACCTAGCCAAGCTATCCGCGCCATGCCAAATATATCTCGCCATGGCCCCTCCTTCCGTGCCACCATATTGGCCTTCCCATTGCGGCTACCTAAGTGAAGGCGTGCAACAATCAACGGTTGCCATTCAATCCCAAGAGAAAATCCTGGCCTCCAAAGGTCCCCTCACAACCTTTTTCCCAAAACCCTAGCTTGGTCACGTACCTATCCCAAGATAGTCACATTATGCGCCCATGGGTACCCATTGGCCCCACATGCCAAGCCAAAACCGCAACTAGTTAAGCTAGCTGCACCATGCCAAATATATCTCGCCATTGCCCATCATGCCGCGCCACCATGCTGTCTTTCCCCTAGCGGCTACCAAAGTGAAGGCGTGCAATAATCAACAGTTTCCCATCAATCCCAGGAGAAAATCTTGGCCGTCTAAGGTCCCCTCACAACCTTTGGCTCAAAACCCTAGCTTGGTCACGCACCTAGCCCAAGCTAGTCACGCCATGCGCCCATGGATACCCCTTGGCCCCGCATGCCAAGCCAAAACTGCACCTAGCCTAAGATATCCATGCCATACGACCATGGAAAACCCTTGGCCCCACATTCCATGCCAAACCAAACCTAGCCAAGCTAGCCGCGCCATGCCAAACGCATTTTGCCTTGTCCCTAGCCATGCTAGTCACGTCATGCCAAGCCAAGGGCCCTCGCCTTGGCCCTAGCTATTCCATACGCCCATGGCGAACCCTTGTCCCCTCATTTCGAGTCTAAACACACCCTAGCCGTGCCACCCTGTTGGCCCTCACTACGCGACTACCAAAATGAAGGCATGCAACGGTAAACGGTTTCCCCTCCTCTCAAGATGGAAAATCTCGACCGTCGATGGTCAGCAGGCTAGAAAGTTCCCCGAGCTCAACTTTCCAAGCCACAACAACGTGTTACATGTTTTCCAAAAATATTCGAGATATCAACACGAACTGGGGGATCCTCTTTGGGTATTGGTTTGGCAGTTTACAGCGTGCGACGTACACTACGCCCTTCATAAGGAAGTGTCATAAGGGTGAGGCGTCTAGTAAATATAGGAAGTTATGTGGGAAACGTTCATGGGACATAAAGTCGTGCGTTAACAACTTTATGGAACATCAATTCCATAATAGTTTCATGCGTTAACCACTTTATGGAACATAAAGTCCATGCATACGGTTACCACCTCCTCCCATTTACTTCCCCACTCCTTAAATGAGACCAGGGTACGTTTCTACTTCGACTTGTATAAATAGGTCTTACCTATTTCCATTTGAACAACAAGTTCATTCGAACAAAACAACACTCAGAAATATTTACCTTCTAGATCTCCTCATGAGCTCTCTTACTTTTATGATAAAAAGTCGTAGAAACCCAACTACTCTTCCAGAATCAACTATTCTGGTCTCACCACTTTCCTTGCTTCCCTCCCCAAAACCTACCCATTCTCATCCACTTTGTGACCGAAGAAAGTCTGGAACGACCATTTCTTAGTATAGGCCAGAATTTTACAGATTGATCTCTCGGATCTAAAGTACTCCCTTGCAGTACATTGTTTAGGGTTTAAACCGTTTCTCACCTTCACTCCCGTAATTACCGAAATCAGCAGAAACTATTTTTACCTATAAACAATTGGCGACCACAACGGGGGGTTTGATCTTTCAGTTACAATGTCAATTTTTAACAATCGATCTCATTCTTCGACCTAGACGTCATGATGATAGAGGAAGGTGATCCACTCCGACTCAGTTACTCGATGGCTCGATTATCAGTCATGACACGATAGGGATGACTAGGGACTTCCCAGAGGCTAGAAGCAAAACGATCCTCCCATGGATTAACGGCGCATTTACCAGACAACTCATCAACGACTCAGAATACTGGGGACTTCCCATGGTCTTGTTTCTCGTAAAGCTTGGTCCTACACCCGGAAGGTCTACTTTTCATCAGAAGACCTGAGAAACCAATTAAGTATTATCTAGACAAAAATACGTGGTTTGCCTTTTCAAGTTTTGATAAAACCTATATCCATGTTTCATCCCATGTCATCTACCAACACACGGTTCCATGGTTTTCCTGGGGTGTCTGCATCACTTTCATTCATAGCCAAAGACAATTCAATTCTAAACATTTCATTCAAAAAAAATATATAATCCAAAACCGTCAAGGTAGCATTTATCTACTAACCCGAGAAAACCAGAAAATCAAAAACCATAAACCAGGCACTTTGTTTTCCTTTCAAAAAAAAAAGCCACCTACCCATACGTGCCTACTTTGCACAATAATGATTACCTATCACACGTTACTATGGTGACATTCGAAGAATTATTTATGATGAAGTATATCCACAAGTTTATGAAAGGCGTACCCATGGCTAGGGATTACACCAGTTTAGAAGAAAATATTTTTACATATTTATGGAAGGCATACCTATGGATATGGTTTGCACCAGCATAAGAAAACAATAAGACAAATTGGAAGACAAACGCTAGAGTACATAGCTGGAATATGCTTGCCCACTTTATCACTACCTCGCTACCGCTAACACCAGGACGTGATAACAAAGATACGAGGTAAAAAGGGGAGCCAATCCCTTTCATAAGCATAACACTTCTTGGAATTTGAATAACTAAAGGATTTCTTGTTTGAGCTACGTCTAGAAAGAGGAAACTGGGCCCGCAAGAACAAGTCTGCGCCATACCAAGCCAGCACTGTGCCAAGCCAACAATCTGCGCCATGCCTAGTCAAAGGTCTTCACCATGACGAATCCAATGACAGCGGCGCAAGCCAGACGCGTTTCCCAGACGTGCTTCCCAGACGCGCTTTCCATACACGTTTCCCAGACGCGCTTCCCAGACGCGTTTCCCAGAGGCGCTTCCCAGGCGCGTTTCCCAGACGCACTTCCTAGACGCGCTTCCTAGACGTGCTTCCCATACTGCTTCCCAGACGTGCTTTCCAGATGCGCTTGCCAGACGTGCTTCCAGACACGCTTACCAGACGCACATGCCAGGCACACATGCCGCACGCACATGCCAGGAACACATGCCGCACGCACATGCGAGCCGAAATACCACACCATGCGCTAACAGCTTGCATCCTCCCAGCTCTAACATCTTGCGCCCTTCCAGCGCCATCTTCCCGGCTCCACAACCATCCAAAGCAGCGCCATCCTCACCATTCGAAACAACGCCATGGTTCCAGCACTTCGTGATAAAAACTGCGCCATCGCTGCACGATACACCTATGATCAACAGAACCAGAGTCGTTTCCATCACCCCAACGTTTCTTCATGTATGACAGATCCAACCATCACCAAAGACGATGATGATCCACCATCAGGGCAAGATACTGGAAGATCCGGAAGAAGCAGACCTCCTTTTACCACTGTGGATTTGATGGAAATACAAAAGGTCCTTGTAAGGCTCAGACAGACGTGTTTATAACTCGGAAGAAGATACCTATTTCCTCAAGATAATGACGGAGCGACCACCATAAGAGTCATGTCAACCCAAGAAGGATCTGACAAAGGAATACTTTTAACATCCGGCGCAGGAGCTTCAGTAGGACGTGCATTTATAGATGAAGGGGATCGTGTTGCCCTTAAACTCCCAGTATAAGGGAGTCAGTAATCCAATTTCATCACACGTGAAGATCAGGGATGACTTTTCCAAAATGGAAAGCAAAGGAAATCAGCAACCCTCCTAAGTTCACGAAGCCTCTCTTCCCGCAAGGACCTGCACAATGGGAACTTGGCCCACAAAGTCGTACAGTCTGTGATGAAAAAATTATGTGAGATTTTATATTTCTCCAAGGCATAGCATCAAGATATATTTTAATCCCACAACCGCACTACATCAGAAAAGTATAAGTTTCCAACCAGGGAAGTCGTTCCTAAACCCCAACCTCTCCTGGAAAACACGATCGATAGATGAAACATGGGACTCCTAACCTCCGTTCACTTGATGGATGCCGAGTTTGGAAGAATGTGATGTAACCTCCGACTTCAACATAGTAACCGTAAAGGATCTGACAGTTGCAAGGTGTCGTTTCGACGGTCTCTCCAGAAGTGGCTCCGCTTCAATGTTCTCCAGCAGCGGCTCCGCTTCAACGATCGCTTCAACACCAATCCTTCCTGCAAAGGGTCATGCCACCACGCTCCCCATGTCAAGGATCATCTATCCAATATTCGTGGTCATGGCTGCCCTCTGATCCAGCCCGCCAAAGCTCGTGATCATGGACAAGTTACTCGCTTACTCATCCAACCAACCTACTTCGTTACCGCGACGGTATAGTCTCTTTTGATTACATCCGCTGCCAAGAGATGTTGCTTCTCATTTGTTGATACTGGTCAGAGCTTCACAATAATATAAATCACTACAAAGGTAACCCATACTCCTCCATGTTCTAAGTTCCATGTGGAAAAAGTAACAAAATCACCAGTACGAACGCACGATGGTGACGTCTTTATCATGGTCAACCCACTGACCATGCAAGATGGAAACATGTAAACCATACTTTGGGACTGAGGGTATGAGCGGAATCCCTTCACTGTCAAAGCTCAGAATACTCAGTCAACCAAAAAGCCGTACCCACAACAAGGTCACTTACTCTTCAAGGGTGCAACGCAAGAACATCATCATATCTCTATTTAGAAGACGCATTCAACACTTTACGAGGTCGCGGAGGATCCCAAGCCTGCACTATCCAAAATATTTCATAATGTCATTTCTGAGCAGTCAAGTGTCACATCCAGAATAGTATGATAGGCTTATATCAAATCACGTGGACGGGGATTCAAGGCGATGTAATGAAAGTAGGTTACGCATGGGGACTACCAGCATGAGACACTTTCACTCCCCTCAACCAGATTATTAATGATTTCAACATCATCACCGTCGAGGTTTTACGAGCTGCGGGAATTTCTCAACATAAAACCGTACATGTGCACCGAAGACTCCAAAAACACGCCAGAAGGTTACATTCACATGTTCATTCATGCTATCATATCAAACCAAAGTGTAACTGGGGACTTCTCACCGCATCCCATTCCGTACGATAGTCTAAGATTCATAAGATGGTTCGAAGAATATAACTTGGAACAAAGTCCCGAGAGACTTGATAGTTGCACATCGGCAATGGTACGTCTCCCTATTTCATCCAGGGGCGCCAGAAGTTTTCGACCATGAAAGCATTCACAACACATCATCATCACGATCAGAAGGCCCATTGAACAACCTAAGATCGAGGATGGACCGACAACGTAACCACAATATCCAAGATTTCCCCTGACGTGATCGTTTTCGAGCATATAGTTCATCCATCCGCCCCAAGAATATAGCGGAGTTTTTGTAAATTTTTGTAATCCACTGGAGAGACACTACAGACAAAAACACGGATCCAGACGAACGACAAAAGAACAGAAGAGGGTCGATACCTCTTTTCATACTGACAGAGTTTTTAGAGCTTGAGCAGAATGAATATTCCTTCTTACTCCATGGACGGGAATAGGTGACTGGTGCGCGACTATGCCACCCCGAGCCCGCAACATCCCTCCTGACTTCTTCTTGATTTTCTATGTCAAGACGTTTTTACCTTCTAAGTAATCTCGAAGCCTGAATATATTCCCTCGTTGGGAGATGAAGAATTCTATTTCGTGTCTGATAAAGGGGCAGACCATCGAAATCCGAGTTTGTACGCGGATTCTTCAGAGATTCTAGTAAAAGGAGCTAATTAGGGTTTCAACGTGTCAAGCCCTAAACCACAAGCACTTCCCTTGCAAGCGCTTCCCTTCCAAGGCGCTTCCCTTACCAGCGTCATGCCCTGCCAATCGCTTTACAGAGCAGCCCACAGCCGTTACATGCCCGCCAGTGCTAATGGGTCCCCTTCATGCCAAGTCCACGCTAGCAGCCCCGCCTCGCATTCCAAAGCCTATCCCTGAAGACACCCAATCATACCGGGATTTTTGCAAAGCTACCAGATGAAAGGATTGCATATGCTACATACCTCTAGAAAAAGATTTTTGAATAAGGAAAGAATTCCATGTTAAAGCCGAGCATGAAGAAAGGAAATCGGTCCCACAAGAACAAGTCAAAGAGGAAGTACTGGAAGACGTACCTATTTTGCTTCTCCAATTCACCGCTACCAAGCAATAAAAGAAGAGACAATAAAGGCGTGAATCAAAGGGAGAGGCCGGCCATCCTTTTTATAGGCGTGATACTTGGGAGTTCGAACAAGGAAAGGATTTCCAATTTTAAGCCAAGGAAGGAAAAGAGGAAACCGGTCCCGCAAAGACCAATTTCCATGTCCAAGACCAGTCACGCCATACCACGGCCCCATCGCGCCTATCCGCCCATGTATGCCATTGTCGCGGCCCAAACCAAGCCCTCGCTCCATCACAACGGCCCCACCACGCCTAGCTGCCCCTGCACGTTCCACCATGCTATTTTCGCGTCCAGGACCACGCCACCTCTTGGCCCCTCGATCCAAGCCATCCACTTGCTTCGCATTCCAAGAACGCGCCCCCTTTGCCTTGGAGATGTATGACTAGACCAAGCCATTAACTTTTATCTCACCACTCCATGGTCTGCATCACTAGTACAACTTATGAAGGGCCGCCAACACGGGAATCCAAAACTCTCTTCACCACTCAAAATGTTAGTCGGATTCTCCTGACCATATTTGCAATGATTTACATCTCGATTCTGTCCTCGTCTGTCACCATCATATGATTACCTCACAAAAAGGCACATGTAGCGAGCTAAGCAGGGGACTTAATTTTGATGGTGGTTTTTAGCTTAGGGTTAAAATTGTAAAACACTAAACCCTAGCAGACAGTGACGTCAAAACATTTAAGTGATAAAGCATTTATTAGGTGCATTTACTGAAAACCTTTAATGTGTCTCTAAATAATTACCGGGGTACCTTTTTTCAAGTTAGGGTTACAACAAGCAAAACCCTAATTCCCATCTGTGCCAATGGAAAATCATTCCAGCCACACCAGCCGCGCCAAAGCATGCCAACCATGCTAGCCGCACCTCTGTGCCAATGTAAAATCATGCCAGCCACACCAACCGCGCCAAGGCATGCCAACCATGCTAGCCGCACCTCTGTGCCAATGGAAAATCATGTCAGCTGCGCCAAAGCATGCCAACCATGCTATCCGCACCTCTGTGTCAATGGAAAATCATGCCAGCCACACCAACCGTGCCAAGGCATGCCAAACATTCTATCCACACCTCTGTTCCAATGGAAAATCATGCCAGCCACACCAACCGCGCCAAAGCATGCCAACCATGCTAGCCGCACCTCTGTGCCAATGGCAAATTATGCCAGCCACACCAACCGCGCCAAGGCATGCCAACCATGCTAGCCACACCTCTATGCCAATGGAAAATCATGTCATCCACATACCAACCGCGCCAAGGAATGCCAACCATGCTATCCGCACCTCTGTGCCAATGTCAAATCATGTCAGCCACACCGACCGCGCCATGCCAAACACACCTCGCCATGGCCCCTCATGCCGCGCCACCATGCTTGCCTTCCCCTTGCGGCTACTAAAGTGAATGCATGCAACAATCAACGGTTTCCCTTCAATCCCAAGAGTAAATCCATGCCGCCTAAAGTCACCTCACGACTTTGGCCCCAAACCTTAGCTTGCTCACGCACCTAGCAAAGCTAGCCGCGCCATGCCAAATATATCTCGCCATGGCTCCTCATGCCACGCCACCATGCCGGCCTTCCCCTTGCGGCTACTAAAGTGAAGGCGTGCAACATTCAATGCTTGCCTTTCAATCTAGGAGCAAATCCTGGCTGCCTAAAGTCACCTCACGACTTTGGCCCAAAACACTAGCTTGGTCACGCACCTAGCCAAGCTAGCTGCGCCATGCCAAATATATCTCGCCATGGCCCCTCAAGCCGCGTCACCATGCTGACCTTCCCCTTGTGGCTAAGAAAGTGAAGACGTGCAACAATCAACGGTTTCCCTTCAATCCCAGGAGAAAATCTTGGCCGTCTAAGGTTCCCTCACAACCTTTGGTCCAAAACCCTAGCTTCGTCACGCACCTAGCCCAAGCTAGTCACACCATGCTCCCAAGGCTACCCCTTGGCCCCACATTCCAAGCCAAAACCGCACCTAGCCAATCTAGCCGTATCATGCCAAATATATCTCGCCATGGCCCCTCATGCCGCGCCACCATGTTGGCCTTCCCCTTGCGGCTACCAAAGTGAAGGCGTGCAACAATCAACGGTTTCCATTCAATCCCAGGAGAAAATCCTAGCCATCTAAGGACCCTCACAACCTTTGGCCAAAAACCATAGCTTGGTCATGCACCTATCCCAAGCTAGTCACGCCATGCGCCCATGGATACCCCTTGGCCCAACATGCCAAGCCAAAACCGCACCTAGCCCAAGCTATCCAGGCCATATGACCATGGAAAACCCTTGGCCCCACATGCCAAGCCTAACCAGACCTAGCAAAGCTAGCCGCGCCATGCCAAACTTACTTTGCCTTGGCCCTAGCCATGCTAGTCACGTCATGCCAAGTCAAGCGCCCTCGCCTTGGCCCTAGCCATGCCATACGCCTATGGAGAACCCTTGGCCCCTCATGCCGAGTCTAAACACACCCTAGCCATGCCACCCTGTTGGACCTCACTATGCGGCTACCAAAACGAATGCGTTCAACGATCAACGATTTCCCCTCCTCTCAAGATGAAAAATCTCGACCGTCGAAGGTCACCAGGCTAGCAATTTTCCCGAGCCAACTTTCCAAGCCACAACAACGTGTTACATGTTTTCCAAAAACATTCGAGACATCAACACAAACTGGGGGATCCTCTTTGGGTATTGGTTTGGCGGTTTACAGCGTGCGGCATACACTACGCCCTTCATAATGAAGTGTCATAAGGGTGAGGCGGCTAGTAAATACGGGAAGTTATGTGGGAAACATTTATGGGACATAAATCCGTGCATTAACAACTTTATGGAACATCAATTCCATAACAGTTTCATGCATTAACCACTTTATGGAACATCAAGTCCATGCATACGGTTACCACCTCCTCCCATTTACTTCCCCACTCCTTAAATGAGACCAGGGTACGTTTCTACTTCGACTTGTATATATAGGTCTTACCTATTTTAATTTGAACAACAAGTTCATTCGAACAAGACAACACTCAAAAATATTTACCTTCTAGCTCTCCTCGTGAGCTCTCTTACTTTTCTGATAACAAGTCGTAGAAACCCAACTGCTCTTCCAGAATCAACTATTCTGGTCTCACCACTTTCCTTGATTCCCTCCCCAAAACCTACCCATTCTCCTCCATTTTGTGACCGAAGCAAGTCTGGAATGGCCATTTCTTGGTTTAGGCCAGACTTTTACAGATTGATCTCTCGGATTTGAAGTACTCCCTTGCAGTACATTGTTTATGGTTTAAACCGTTTCTCACCTTCACACCCGCAATTACCGAAATCAGCAGAAACTATTTTCACCTATAAACAATTGGATAAATAGTATTATATTATATTATTTATTTTTATTGGATAAAGAGTATTACATTAACTAGTTGGAATCCTAACAAGCTAAGTTCCAACAACGTACTACTAAATAAATTGGGAAAGATAACTTTACCTTCCATGTTAATTTCTGTAATATTACACCATTGGGGGCTCGAACCTGGAACCTCCTGGAATGCATGAAACTTTGGGGAACGGGGATGACCAGATGAGCTAGGTACCCATTTTATTAATCTGAAATTCCTTATTGCATATACTCAGTTTTTCGAAAATGATTATGACAGAAAATTTACTATCTTTAGCGGGCATCATATCATAACATCTTCTTTAAAAGTATCTAAGAATAAATCATGTATTCGAGATATTAGATTTAGGAATCAACAATATCTAAGAATAAACCATGTATTCGAGATATTAGATTCAGGAATCAGCAATATCTAAGAATAAACCACTTATTAGTTTCAGGAATCAGCAATTCTGCAACATCTTGAAAAAATTCTGAAAAATCAATGGGCTCATTTAATAGTTAACAATACATGCCAGTATTTTAGTGAGACAACATACTGTTGGTTCATATCAAAACGCCTAAAGGCACTCACAAACAGACATCTGCTGGGGAAGCAGTTGCTTACGACCATAATGGAATCTACAAGGGGGATGCTTTAGACTTGCTTCACTAGAATGATCCATTGGTGGCTGAGGCGCATGCTTTTACGGTGGGCAGTAATCTCGCAAACTCCTCAAATGTTCAAAATTTCCTTTTGCACTGTGACTTTATGCGCATAGTTAGAACTCTTCACTAGAAGTCCTCTGTTATTCCTTGATGTTTAAGAAGACTTCAATTGTGACATTAGAGGACACGAAAAGCAAAGTCTTAAAACATTTTGAAAATTCGACATCATAAAAGTGTGTAATATTAGACTGACTGTTAAGTAGTAAATGATCTGCATCTATGAACTGACATTGGTATTGAAAAAGAAAATATTTTTTCTCAGTTTTACATACACGCATGGTTGTTGTATTTAACCACCAACCAATAATGCAGAAACAGACCACAACACGTATCTAACATAAAAGATAACAGAGACGGAAAAGGTAACAGACACAGGTAAGAGATGTATAAACAAAACAGACTCAAATACAGTACAATTACCCCCCCCCCCCCCAAGCTATACTAGTTTTGTAAGCTGATGATAGCTGAAAACCTGCACCTTGTTCTTCAACAGAGAAAAGCGTGGTCCATGCAGTCCCTTAGTAAAGATATCAGCCAATTGAGTAATAGTTGAGATATAAGATACCTACAAAGTCTTAGCTTGGACAAGTTCTCGGAAAAAATGGAAATCTAGTGCCATATGCTTCATCTTACTATGAAAGACATGATTGGATGCAAGAGATAAGGCATTAATAATGTCACACTGCAGATGGGTTGGTATAGGAAGAAAGATAAATTAGTCCTTAAGTAATTGTCATAACCACACAATTTCAGCAGCAGAGTTAGCTAAATCCCTGTATTCAGCTTCAGTAGTGGATCTGGAAATAGTGGTCTGCTTCTTTGAACTCCAAGAAATAGGATTGTGACCAAAGAAAATGCAGAAACGATATGTAGATCTTCTGTCATCAGGGCTTTCAGCCCAATCAACATCACTAAACCCTTGTAGAGTTTGAAGTCTCTTAGAAAAGAAAAGACCATGATCCAAAGTGCCTTTGATATATCTCACAATTCTCTTTGCAGCAGCCAAGTGAACTGTAGTTGGTTTATGCATATACTGGAAAACTTGATTCACATCAAAATTTATCTCAGGTATTGTCCAGGTGAGATACTGTAAGTCACCAACAAGATATTTGAATTCAGTTGGATTGGATAGAGGAGTACCATCAGCAGCTGAGAGTTTAGTTGTAGTGGAAGCAGGAGGAGAGCATTCCTGGGAACCAACAAGGTGAGTTTTGTCCAATAAGTCTAAGGAATATTTTGTCTGGCAAACAAATAAACCAGATGCATTCCTATTTACCTCCAGACCTAAGAAATAATGCAGAGCACCAAGGTTCTTGACTGGGAACTGAGAGATGAGAGAGTCGATGATTTTTTGACAAAAATCTGAGGAAAATCCAGTTATTAAAATGTTATCAACATACACCAGTAGAATAGTGATAATAGAGCCATGTTTGTGGACAAACAAGGAAGTGTCAGCTGATGAAGTGTGAAAACCCAATGCAAGAAGAGATGCATGTAAGTTGGCATACCAGGCCCTGTGAGCCTGCTTAAGGCCATATAAGGATTTTTGTAGTTTTCATACATACTCAGGATGATCCTTGTCAATAAATCCTGGAGGTTGAGTCATAAAAACTTCTTCTTTTAAGTCACCATGTAAAAATGCATTGCTAATGTCTAGTTGAGTTAGATTCCATTTGAACTGAAAATCTAGGGAGAAAACCAATCTAATGGTGGTAGGTTTAGCAAATGGACTAAAAGTTTCATGATAGTCTAACCCATCTTGTAGATAAAATCCTTTGGATACAAGTCATGCCTTGGAAGTATTCACAAAACCATCTAGATTTTGTTTGGTTTCGTACACCCACTTGCATACCACGACATTTTGACTAGGACAATAAGGTACCTTAGTCCAAGTACCAGTAGATTGTAAAGCACCATGCTCCTGGTGCATTGCAGTGACCTACTTTGGATTCTTGATAGCTTGAGAGAAAAAGGTGGGAGTGAGTGGAAGGGAGGAATTAAGATAAGAATCTGACAGTTTATGCTTAGTAGCAAAGTACATTTTAGGTTTATAAATGATTAATTTTCCCCTGGTGGTCATAGTATGAGAATTTTGAGGAATGGAGATTGCAGGTGATGGAGAATCTGCAGTAGATGGAGAAGGTGAATCTGATGTACATGGAGAAGAGGAGGAAGGAAGTGACACATGTAAGGATATTTCAGAGGAAAAGGAAGATGGAGTAAGCAGAGAGGATGGAGAAGGGGACAAATTGATCAATATATAGTAAGGAAAGCAATCTTCATTGAAGACAACATGCCTGGAAACATAAACTTTGCCTAAGACAGGATCTAGACATCTATAACCTTTTTGTTTTGTAACATATCCAATAAAAAACAATGGACACTCCTATGTGCAAGTTTGTTGGAAGTATAAGGCTTTATCCAAGGAAAGCAAGAGCAACCAAAGCATTTGAGAAAGTCATAATCAGGTTTCTTGTGAAAAAGCTTCTTAAAGGGGGACATGAACTGAATGGATATAGTAGGGAGTCTGTTAATGATAAAGTTGGTCGTGAGAAAGGCATCAACCCAAAAGGAATCAGGAAGATAAGATGTGATTAAAAAGGTTATACCAATGTCCAAGATATGTCTATGCTTTGCTTCTGCAACACCATTTTGTTCAGAAGAATGGGGAAAAATGACTTTATGCTTAATACCATGAGTGGTGGTAAATGAAGACAACTCATTGTTGATAAATTCTCCCCCACCATATGACCTTATACAAATAATCTTAGTAGATAATTCATTTTTTATTTGAGTTTTGAAGTTGTAGAAAATGGTCTTAAAGTCAGATTCAGCAGATAAAGGAAACAACTAGCAAAATTTGGAAAAGTCATCAATAATGTTGACATAATATAAAAAACCACTATTAGAGAGAACAGGGGATGGTCCCCATAAATCCATATGAAGTAATTCAAGAGGTTTGCTAGTACAACTAGAAGATAAAGTAAATGGAAGTTTATGTGACCTTCCTAATTGACAACTATCACAAAAGATAGGAGCAGTTATTACATTAGACTCATTTAAAGTAGAACAGACTCTTTGCAGAGTTTGAAAATATGGACGAGCTAATCTATGGTGCCAAACATTTGAAGAAGACTTGACAGTATGAAGAGCTTTGAAAGTGGTGGAGTGAAAGTTGATGGGATAAAGTACATTTCTATGTGGTTCCTGAAGAAGAATCTTCCAACTCTGAAGATTTTGCACAGTATAACCAATTGGAGAGAATTTTATGGACCAATTATTATCACTGGTGAACTTATGGACAGAAAGAAGATTGGAAGTGGCTTTGGGAACATGGAGTATATTCTGAAGGGTAAAGTGACCAGAAGGAGTGGAAATTGTAGAGTTACCAGTAAAGAAAATAGACATACCTTCACCAGTAGAAGATTGAATATACTCATAGCCATCATAAGAAGTGTAGTCCTCAAGTGGATAAGCATAAGGATTAACATTTTTATTAGCACCACTATAAGCATACCAAGGATTTTCACCAAATATATTTGCTGCAGCAAGCATATCATGAAGGTTCTGAGGTGGATTTCTCCCTTGATAAGCAAAGTTAAGTCTATGTGTACATTCTGGAGCAAGGTGACCAACAATACCACAAAGTTGACATGGAATTTTGTCACCAGCAGCTTGTAGAGATGGTGGTGGTGGTGTGGACATGGGCATAGGAGGACCATAGCCTCTAAATGGGGGTGGTGGTGGTCTTGGTGAATATCTAGGATAAGAGGGATATGAAGGGGCATAACCACGAAATGATGGATTATAATTTGGATTAAAAGGTTTTCTACCTCTGTAATTAACACTATGACCACTCTTGGGTGCAGGGTAAGAAGGTCTAAATGAAGATTGAGGTCTAAATTGAGACATAAAGGCTTTGTTCTCAGAATCACTAATAATAGAAGCAGGTCTTGATTTAAGCACAATTTCTTCACTGAGAAGCAGATTATGTAAGTCAATAGAATTCACAGGTGGATATCTAATACGAATAGATGTTGCAAAGGAATCATATGAAGCAGTTAAACCAGATAAAATAGTAACCACCATTTCACTATCACTAATAACAGATCCAGCAGCGGCAAGTGCATCAACAACTTTGCGAATTTCATTAAGATAAGTGGTGATATAATCATTACCTAACTTAATTGACTGAAGTTTAGCAGAAGCTTGAGAGAATCTACGTTCAATGTTTGTCCATAATTATGAGAGGTCTGAGCTCCAACAAAGAAAGGAATCACATAATCAAAAATCGTAGAGTTGATGAGAAAAATCAGTGTAGAGTCTTCATCTTTCCATAAAGTATAGGATGGATTGACATGGTCATTGTTTTCATTGTGACGAGATGTGTATTTCTCAGGACATTCTCTAGATCCATCAACATAATCAGCAACACGAAATTTAGTAAATAAGGCAAGTAACAGATATTTCCAGGTAAGAGAATTGTTTTCAGTAAGTGTCAATTGAATGATATTGGATAATTTATTAAAAGGTGTTTTGGAAATGGATATAGTTTCCATCGAGAAACAAAATTGATTTGCAGAGATATTATTATTGGTGAGAAAAAGAAAAAAAAAACTGATTCACTTAAAGAACAAAAGAATGAAATAATCAGAAGAATCAGAAAGGAAATTAATAACAACAAAGAACAGATTTGGATCAAGAGAAGTGCTCTGATACCAAATTGACATTGGTATTGAAAAAGAAAATATCTCTTCTCAGTTTTACAGACACGCAGGTTGGTGTATTTAACCACCAACCAACAATGCAGAAATAGACCACAAAAGTACAAACACGTGTCTAACATAAAAGATAACAGAGGCGGAAAAGGTAACAGACACAGGTAAGAGAGGTGTAAACAAAACAGACTCATATATAGTACAATTACTATGCGATCACCTCCCTAAGCCATGACACAATAACCATATCCTAATAGAGTAGTATCGTTCTATAGAAATTTCCTGGACATACTTTGCAGCAGTAAACAAATACTTACCAAATGTTGAACCAAATTAAGTCACTATACACTTTTTTTTTTGTAGAGGCCAGTAAAAGCGAAGAATAAACTGTTGAGAAAACTCCCACATTGTATGGGCTAAGATCATAAAACCTTGGAAAAACCTAACGAGAAAATTAGGCGCATACCCAAAAAAAATAATATTCTCATTTTCAGGCCCATAATTAATTTTTAGTTCCGTGATACCCATAATTATATGAAATTATTAAAAAAAATTGCATGACGGATTATGCATCCGCATGACGGGTCATGCATCAGGGGTATAATTAGCAACGCAACTTGGATATAACATATCCAAAAATCCGCGCCTTGAAATTTTACAAGTTTTATATCGTTGGAAATCTTTTTAAGAAAGCTACGCAACGAGTAAAAACAAGTATCAAATTTTTGTTTTTCACGAAAAAATCAAAGGTGATCATCATTTTAGGTAAATTTTTTGAAAATTTTATACATAACCATTATGCAACCATCAAAAAAGATGCATAACAAATTCTGCATACGCATAACGAATTATGCAACCATTTTCTCAACTTCATAACAAATTATACATTTGGATAACAAAGTTATGCATCTATAACAAGTTACGTAACCATTTTTTTGGTTTATTTTAGTGCTTACATAAAATTTTTTTGATGCATAATGTAGTATGCATCCATATTTACGGATGCATATCAGGTTATGCATCTATTCTATCGATGCATAAAAGATTGTACAAAATTTTTCTCGATACATAATGCATTATGAAGTCATATTTTCGGATGCATAATAGGCTATGCATCCATTTTTACGACTGCATAATGTGTTATGTAGATATTATTGTAGGTGCACGACAAGTTATGCAGTCTTATTTTTTGTTGGTTTCAATACTAAGAAAAAAGTAGCTGCATAACGTGCCATGCAAACGTTTTCTGGACTGCATAACAAGTTATGCAAAAAAAAAAAAAAAAAACTACAGAAGGTGTTATGCAACCAATTTCGAGAAGGAATAACAAGTTATGCAACAAATTTACATGATATACAAGAGAGATGTTATAATGTACATACTATACATGCACAAGGCTTTAAAATGGGATGCACACTGCTTTTGTTACTCATCCCTGTCCAAAATCAGACCACCTCTCTTAGTCACTGCACCAACTCCAATCACCGATGCCATGACCCTACTTTGTTTACTGCCGGATAATTCTCAATTGAGATAAAGAGTTGACAGAACAAACCCCAATCTAGCATACCCCCACAGGATCATAGCAGCAACTGAGTTAGCATTAATAAGTAAGCAGATGAAATCATTAATAAGTACCGGTGGCAGTGGCATAAAAACTTAGTACTAATGTTTTAGTAAAATGATAACTCCAAGTAACTAACCAGCTATTCCATCGCCACCTGCAACCAGTCCAACAAAAAACCATAAAAGACTCAGCAAAAGCTAACTGGGACACCAATCTCAAGTACTCACAATATGCAGTGATAAAAACTTTCTTCAAGAGTAAAACAACTATCAATGTCGATTTCCACTTATCTGCAAGCACCTGTTTACAGGCTGAAAACTAATAAATACATGATGCTTGTTTATGTTGGAATTAATTACAATAATCGAATGCAAATGGGAAATAATACTTAGATTACACTGATAGTAGTAACAAATAACTCAATAAACTTAGTAGAGGCACGTATGAGATACGCTGAGCTAAAGGTAATATTGCCTGCTACTCCTCTGAGATGCTATAGCAATTAGCTAACTACCTCCAGGATACAACTACTGTTAGTTCTCCTCTATGTGTAGCATACACAGAGAGAACCCTTAGAACTTGGCAGCAAAAATAAAAACAAAAACACAAATTGAAAATACAAATTGTTTCTGAGTAATGTAAAAACAATTTTATGTTTCTGTAAACTATATTTCGTGAACTAAAATTACGTAAATCAAGAAGTAGTTATACAAAATTATGTTTCTCTAAACTACAACTTGTTTGAAGAAAAGAAGCGAACGTTTCGAGTTTTAAGACAAATATGAATAAGAACTTAAGTTTCGAAAATAATTAGAGAAGAAGGAGAAATTCAGAAGATAAGAGTTCTGAATGGTATGTCTTTAAACTGAAAGCCTTAACTCGTATTTATAGGTAAGAATTCGAACGTTTGAGACACAGATCCGTAAATCACGCGTTCAATTTGTCGGACGAGTAAAAGCAAAAAGCATCCGTTAAAATAACAGTAAAAAACGCATCTGTCGGGCAAGATTCTTCTCGACGAGAAATATCTGTGCACAGGTGTCCACACGCGTGAGATTAAAGATTCTTTATGATGAAAACAGTTAAGAGAATTCACGCGTGAGAATTAACCGTGTGTGACTAAAGATGATTCTAGTGGCTGTCGGATATCCAAAACCGAGAAGGCAAAGAATAAAATTCTTTACATGTGTGGGAGAAACGAGTGGAAATTTTCAGTAAAAAGAAAGGGTCGGATAAACCCACACCCACTCCCACTCCCACGCCCACGCCCTCGCCCGAGCCGAGCCGAGCCGAGCGAGCGTGCGTGCTTCTGTGCGAAGCACCGCGCGAACGGGAAAGGCAATAAGAAATGAAATAAGGTTTAGGCAACCTTTCCATAGTCTAGGGATTTCCCCATACACAAAGGTATAAAGACCCAAAGGGCCATGCCCTTAAGGCTAAACCAATGCTATTTAAGTCTAAAACTCTTAGTGTTTTAGTCTATATGGGACTAATGTTTTATTCATTCACATGAAAAAACATCTAGGGAGCAATAGGTCTTGGGATCAAAACATGGTCCATGCATTTTTTGATTAAAACAAAACATTGTTTTTTCTAACAATCCCCCACATGAATAATAAAACATGTCGATAAAACACGATAAAACATAAGGCAACAAAATAGGCTAAGGTGTCCCAAAGATTGAACCTTAACTTAGTGAGAGGTTACCTGAACTGCTTGTTGATACGGTGAATGCAATGTCTTGAACCGCCAACAAAGAATGCAATTCAGAAATAACAGCCACACTTGATGCCTCAACCGAAGAAAACAGCTGCCAATCTCTTGCGGTTGTGCCCATTTTGGCCGTGGGCTAAAATCCCGGACTTAATGAATGTCTCTAGAGAATTAGCTCATATTCTCATAGGAAGCGGCCACACTTCCAACATCCACAAAGGTGGGTCCATAAATAGTGTCCTGCCACACCCCTCTTTAATCAAATCCATGGAACCCATTAATATCTCAAAAGATCATCATGTAAATCCTGCAGGCTGCACTATCACACGGTTACACCATAGGGAGGGACTAAGATAGTGCTTTCAAAATATCACCATAAATTAGTTGTCTCATTGAATCTTGATCTTGGAAATCCAATCACAAGGTTGAGTATCCTTCATGGTGATTTATTCTATGAGCTTAAGTACCATCCCCTTCGATGTGGATTTAACTTCTTCTCTCGGTAAACCTTTCGTCAAAGGATCTGCAAGATTATCTTTGGATTTTACAAAGCCTATCGAGATAATACCAGTAGAGATTAGTTGTTTCACCGTCTTGTGTCTTCTACGTATATGTATGGACTTTCCGTTGTATACATTGTTCTTTGCGCAACCAAGAGCAGCTTTACTGTCACAGTGGATGGCGATTGAAGACACGGGCTTGGGCCAGAGTGGAATTCCTCCCAGGAAACATCGCATCCATTCAGCTTCCTCTCCAGCTTTTTCCAAGGCTATAAACTCAGACTCCATAGTGGATTTAGCTATACATGTATGTTTGGTAGACTTCCATGAGACAAACGCACCTCCAAGGAAGAAGATGTACCCACTAGTAGATTTGCACTCTTCTGAGTCTGATATCCAGTTGGCATCACAATACCCTTCCAGTACAGCAGGATACTTCCCAAAACTTAAGCAATAGTTTGAGGTCCCTCTCAGGTAACGTAAAACTCTGAAGAGAGCATTCAGTGATCCTTCCACAGGTTGCAAGTGTACTGCTTAATCTACTCATGAGTAAGCAATATCAGGTCTTGTACAGTTCATCAAATACATAAGACTACCAATAATGCGAGAAAACTCAAGTTGATCAATACCCTTACCCTTGTTCTTTTTCAATTTACAAGTGGGATCAAAAGGAGTAGATGCAGGTTTAGCATTTTCATAATTAAATCTCTTTAGTACGGTTTCACATAATGAGATTGACTAAGACTATATCCATCGAGACATCTTTCGATTTTCATCCCTAAGATTACATCGGTAGGGCCTAAGTCTTTCATGTCAAAATTATCTCTAAGCATGCTTTTAATGGTATTAATAATATCAAGGTTCTTTGCCTAATATGAGCATATCATCAACATATAGGCATACAATAACATGAGAATCATCCCATGATTTAATGTAAATACATATATCAGATTTATTAACCTTGAAGCCATTAATTATCATAACATGATCAAATTTTTCATGCTTGTTTGTTTAGGTGCTTGTTTTAAACCGTAAAGAGATTTGTTTAACTTGCATACTTTTTTTTCATAACCTTTTACTATAAAGCCTTCAGGTTGATCCATATAAATTTCTTCATTCAATTCACCATATAGAAAAGCAGTTTTAACATCCATCGATGTATATGCAAATCATAAATTGAAGCAATAGCAATCAACATTCTAATCGAGGTGATTCTAGAGACTGGTGAATAGGTATCAAAGAAATCTACTCCTTCCTGTTGTCTATAGCCTTTAGCTACCAACCTAGCTTTATATTTATCTATAGTTCCATCTGTTCTAAGTTTCCTTTTGAACACCCATTTGCAACCTATGGATTTACTTCCCGGAGGCAAGTCTACAAGATCCCAAGTTTCGTTTTGCTGAATGGACTCCCATTCATTTAATGAAGCTTCTTCCCAGAAAGGAGCTTCTGGAGAAGTCATAGCTTCCTTATAGGTTTGGGGTTCAGACTCTACCGTAAGAGTCAAAAAATCAGGGCCAAAACTTGTTTCAGTTCTAACCCTCTTACTTCTTCTTGGTTCAGTCTCATACTCCAAAGTTGGAGTTTGACTAGTCGATGGAACATCCGGGAGGTCATCATGGACCCTTTTCCGATGTCCAGACCTTAAAGGAAATATGTGTTCATAAAACACAACATCTCTAGATTCCAATATGGTATTCTGACCAATGTTATTATGGTCAGAACTGATGACCATAAAACTGTGTGCAATTGTATGCTCAGGATACCCTAAGAAAACACATCGACTGTTTTGGGACCTATTTTAGTTTTCTTGGGATGAGGAATGGCCACCTTGGCCAAACACCCCCACACTTTAAAGTATGCATATGAAGGTTGTTTACCATTCCACAATTCGTAGGGAGTTTTATCGATTTTTAAATGGAACTCGGTTCAAAATATAGCATGCCGAGAGGATAGCTTCCCCCACAAGTTCGAAGATAAACCCTGAACTTGTCAACATAACATTACCATATCTATGAGTGTTCTATTTTTCTTTCGGCTACACCATTCGATTCAGGTGAATATGGTGCAGTGGTTTCATGAATGATTCCATTATTTTTACAAAATTCTCCTATGGGTATCACATACTCACCGCCACGGTCAGACCTAAGAGTTTTAATCTTAACTCCTTTTTGGTTTTCTACTTCAAGTTTATAAAACTTGAAAGCCTATAAGGCCTCATCTTTACTTCTAAGAAGATGAACCTGACAGTATCGTGAGTAATCATCTATGAAAGTGATATACCATTTTCTACCACCTCTTGTTGGTGTTGATTTCAAGTCTCCTAAATACGAGTGTATTAATTCCAAAGGAACTGTTCTACGTTCAACACTTTTATTAAATGGTTTTCTTGCATATTTAGATTCAACACAGATTTCACATCTTTGTTTTTTATCAAAGTTTATTTTTGGTATGCAACCTAAATTAGCAAGTCTTTCTAGCGATTTGAAATTAACATGCCCAAGTCTATCATGCCAAACATGTGAGGAGTCACAAACATAAACGAGAAGAAGATGCATTAACATTCAATTTCAAATCGAGATACACTAATCTTAATCATGTTATCGGTAACATAACCTTTTCCTACGAATTCACCATGCTTAGAAATCACAACAAGTATTGGACTCAAGCAACAATTTTAAAACCTTTTCCTAGCAGGATGGTTTCGAGATAAGATTTTTGCATATGTCCGGGACGTAGAATACGTCATTCAATGCGAGTTTTCCTGAAGTTAGCTTCAGTTCGACCTTGCCTTTCCCCACCACTTTCGCGGTGGAAGAGTTTCCCATGAACAGTTTCTCATCATCTCCTACTATGGCATAGGAGGAGAAAGCATTTCTGAATTTACAGACATGCTTGGTGGCTCCAGAATCAAGCCACCAGTCTCTTACATTAGTCATACTAGAGACAAGGTCGACTTCAGACACCATGCCAGTGAAATATCCAGAGTCCTCTACTATGTTTGCCTTATTTTTCTGTTTTGGATCATATTTGACCCTTTTAGGGGCCTTACAGTCTTTAGCCATATGTCTAGGTTTACCACAATTAAAACAGTCGCCTTTGATGGTGTGCTTAGTGACACCACCTCTAGGCTTAAAATTGTTACCTCTGGGTTTTCGACGTATGTTACGTTTATTACCCATTTTGCTGGATTCTCCAGGGGTTTTCTTTGAAGCAGCTTTATCGTCCAAAACATGAGCTTTGTTGGACATGTTTTTGCTCAGCATCATGCTCTTGTCCTTGCTGCACATAAGCTCCTCAACCTGGATCTTTTTGCCAAGCTCCACCATGGTGATTTCACGAGTCTTGTGTCGCAGCCTCCTCTTGTATTCGCTCCATAAGGGTGGAAGCTTTTCAATCACAGCCGATACTTGTAGAGCTTCATCAAAAGTCATGCCTTCAGCAAGAATCTCGCTGATGAGGAGTTGAAGTTCGACGAACTGTTCTACCACAGGCTTTTCGTCAGTCATGTTGTATTCTAAGAACTTAGCCATTAAGAACTTCTTACTTCCAGATGACTTCAAGCATGATATTTTTCTTCTAGAGCTTCCCATAAATCAAAAGCATTAAAATCTTCTTTTGCATTATAGAAGTCATACAAGGAGTCATCAAGACAGTTAAGAATATGATTCTTGCACAAATAATTCTTCCTATTCCACCTGTCCAATTTATCTTCATTACCACGGCGATGAAGTTTTCTCGAGGGTTTTTCTAAAGCATATCCATCTAACCTTTGGTCGTTTAGGAAGAATAGCATTTTAGACTTCCATCACTTAAAGTCCTTACCACTGAACTTTGGTGGTTTTTCTACAGTATTCTTTCCCATGTTCTTACAACAAAGAATATTACAGTATTACAATATTACAATAAGGCACGATATTACCTTTAGATTGTTGGAATTAATTACAATAATCGAATGCAAATGGGAAATAATACTTAGATTACACTGATAGTAGTAACAAATAACTCAATAAACTTAGTAGAGGCACGTATGAGATACGCTGAGCTAAAGGTAATATTGTCTGCTACTCCTCTGAGATGCTATAGCAATTAGCTAACTACCTCCAGGATACAACTACTGTTAGTTCTCCTCTATGTGTAGCATACACAGAGAGAACCCTTAGAACTTGGCAGCAAAAATAAAAACAAAAACACAAATTGAAAATACAAATTGTTTCTGAGTAATGTAAAAACAATTTTATGTTTCTGTAAACTATATTTCTGTGAACTAAAATTATGTAAATCAAGAAGTAGTTATACAAAATTATGTTTCTGTAAACTACAACTTGTTTGAAGAAAAGAACTGAACGTTTTCTTAGTTTTAAGACAAATATGAATAAGAACTTAAGTTTCTGAAAATAATTAGAGAAGAAGGAGAAATTCAGAAGATAAGAGTTCTGAATGGTATGTCTTTAAACTGAAAGCCTTAACTCGTATTTATAGGTAAGAATTCGAACGTTTGAGACACAGATCCGTAAATAACGCATTCAATTTGTCGGACAAGTAAAAGCAAAAAGCATCCGTTAAAATAACAGTAAAAAAAGCATATGTCGGGAAAGATTCTTCTCGACGAGAAATCTCTGTGCACAGGTGTCCACACGCGTGAGATTAAAGATTCTTTACGATGAAAACAGTTAAGAGAATTCACGCGTGAGAATTAACCGTGTGTGACTAAAGATGATTCTAGTGGCTGTCGGATATCCAAAACCGAGAAGGCAAAGAATAAAATTCTTTACATGTGTGGGAGAAACGAGTGGAAATTTTCAGTAAAAAGAAAGGGTCGGATAAACCCACACCCACACCCACACCCACACCCACTCCCACTCCCACTCCCACGCCCACGCCCTCGCCCTCGCCCGAGCCGAGCGAGCGTGCGTGCTTCTGTGCGAAGCACCGCGAACGGGAAAGGAAATAAGAAATGCAATAAGGTTTAGGCAACCTTTCCATAGTCTAGGGATTTCCCCATACACAAAGGTCTAAAGACCCAAAGGGCCATGCCCTTAAGGCTAAACCAATGCTATTTAAGTCTAAAACTCTTAGTGTTTTAGTCTATATGGGACTAATGTTTTATTCATTCACATGAAAAAACATCTAGGGAGCAATAGGTCTTGGGATCAAAACATGGTCCATGCATTTTTTGATTAAAACAAAACATTGTTTTTTCTAACAATCCCCCACATGAATAATAAAACATGTCGATAAAACACGATAAAACATAAGGCAACAAAATAGGCTAAGGTGTCCCAAAGATTGAACCTTAACTTAGTGAGAGGTTACACAGAACCGCTTGTTGATACGGTGAACGCAATGTCTTGAACCGCCAACAAAGAATGCAATTCAGAAATAATGACCACACTTGATGCCTCAACCGAAGAAAACATTTGCCAAGCTCTTGCGGTTGTGCCCATTTTGGCCGTGGGCTAAAATCCAGGACTTAATGAATGTCTCTAGAGAATCAGCTCATATTCTCATAGGAAGCGGCCACACTTCCAACATCCACAAAGGTGGGTCCATAAAGAGTGTCCTGCCACACCCCGCTTTAATCAAAGCTATGGAACCCATTAAGATCTCAAAAGATCATCCTGTAAATCTGCAGGCTGCACTATCACACGGTTACACCATAGGGAGGGACTAAGATAGTGCTTTCACAATATCACCATAAATTAGTTGTCTCATTGAACCTTGATCTTGGAAATCCAATCACAAGGTTGAGTATCCTTCATGGTGATTTATTCTATGAGCTTAAGTCCCATCCCCCTCGATGTGGATTTAACTTCCTCTCTCGGTAAACCTTTCGTCAAAGGATCTGCAAGATTATCTTTGGATTTTACAAAGTCTATCGAGATAATACCAGTAGAGAGTAGTTGTTTCACCGTCTTGTGTCTTCTACGTATATGTATAGATTTTCCGTTGTATACATTGTTCTTTGCGCAACCAAGAGCAGCTTTACTGTCACAGTGGATGGCGATTGAAGACACAGGCTTGGGCTAGAGTGGAATTCCTCCCAGGAAACATCGCATCCATTCATCTCCAGCTTTTTCCAAGGCTATAAACTCAGACTCCATAGTGGATTTAGCTATACATGTATGTTTGGTAGACTTCCATGAGACAAATGCACCTACAAGCAAGAATATGTACCCACTAGTAGATTTGCACTCTTCTGAATCTGATATCCAGTTGGCATCACAATACCCTTCCAGTACAGCAGGATACTTCCCAAAACTTAAGCAATAGTTTGAGGTCCCTCTCGGGTAACGTAAAACTACGAAGAGAGCATTCCGGTGATCCTGCACTGGGTTGCAAGTATACTGCTTAATCTACTCATGAGTAAGCAATATCAGGTCTTTACAGTTCATCAAATACATAAGACTACCAATAATGCGAGAATACTCAAGTTGATCAATACCCTTACCCTTGTTCTTTTTCAATTTACAAGTGGGATCAAAAGGAGTAGATGCGGGTTTAGCATTTTCATAATTAAATCTCTTTAATACGGTTTGACATAATGAGATTGACTAAGACTATATCCATCAGACATCTTTCTGATTTTCATCCCTAAGATTACATCAGTAGGGCCTAAGTCTTTCATGTCAAAATTATCTCTAAGCATGCTTTTAATGGTATTAATAATATCAAGGTTCTTGCCTAATATGAGCATATCATCAACATATAGGCATACAATAACATGAGAATCATCCACAGATTTAATGTAAATACATTTATCAGATTTATTAACCTTGAAGCCATTAATTATCATAACATGATCAAATTTTTCATGCCCTTTGTTTAGGTGCTTGTTTTAAACCGTAAAGAGATTTGTTTAACTTGCATACTTTGTTTTCATAACCTTTTACTATAAAGCCTTCAGGTTGATCCATATAAATTTCTTCATTCAATTCACCATATAGAAAAGCAGTTTTAACATCCATCTGATGTATATGCAAATCATAAATTGAAGCAATAGCAATCAACATTCTAATCGAGGTGATTCTAGAGGCGGTGAATAGGTATCAAAGAAATCTACTCCTTCCCTGTTGTCTATAGCCTTTAGCTACCAACCTAGCTTTATATTTATCTATAGTTCCATCTGTTCTAAGTTTCCTTTTGAACACCCATTTGCAACCTATGGATTTACTTCCAGGAGGCAAGTCTACAAGCTCCCAAGTTTCGTTTTCTTTGAATGGACTCCCATTCATTTAATGAAGCTTCTTCCCGAAAGGAGCTTCGGAGAAGTCATAGCTTCCTTATAGGTTTGGGGTTCAGACTCAACCATAAGAGTAAAAAAATCAGGGCCAAAACTTGTTTCAGTTCTAACCCTCTTACTTCTTCTTGGTTCAGTCTCATACTCCAAAGTTGGAGTTTGACTAGTCGATGGAACATCAGGGAGGTCATCATGGACCCTTTTCCGAGGTCCAGACCTTAAAGGAAATATGTGTTCATAAAACACAACATCTCTAGATTCCAATATGGTATTCGACCAATGTTATTATGGTCAGAAGCTGATGACCATAAACCTGTGTGCAATTGTATGCTCGGGATACCCTAAGAAAACACAATCGACTGTTTTGGGACCTATTTTAGTTTTCTTGGGATGAGGAATGGCCACCTTGGCCAAACACCCCCACACTTTAAAGTATGCATATGAAGGTTGTTTACCATTCCACAATTCGTAGGGAGTTTTATCTGATTTTTTAAATGGAACTCGGTTCAAAATATAGCATCCGAGAGGATAGCTTCCCCCACAAGTTCGAAGATAACCCTGAACTTGTCAACATAGCATTTACCATATCTATGAGTGTTCTATTTTTCTTTCGGCTACACCATTCGATTCAGGTGAATATGGTGCGGTGGTTTCATGAATGATTCCATTATTTTTACAAAACTCTCCTATGGGTATCACATACTCACCTCACGGTCAGGACCTAAGAGTTTTAATCTTAACTCCTTTTTGGTTTTCTACTTCAAGTTTATAAAACTTGAAAGCCTCTAAGGCCTCATCTTTACTTCTAAGAAGATGAACTTTGTGATATCGTGAGTAATCATCTATGAAAGTGATATACCATTTTCTACCACCTCTTGTTGGTGTTGATTTCAAGTCTCCTAAATCCAAGTGTATTAATTCCAAAGGAACTGTTCTACGTTCAACACTTTTATTAAATGGTTTTCTTGCATATTTAGATTCAACACAGATTTCACATCTTTGTTTTTTATCAAAGTTTATTTTTGGTATGCAACCTAAATTAGCAAGTCTTTCTAGCGATTTGAAATTAACATGCCCAAGTCTATCATGCCAAACATGTGAGGAGTCACAAACATAAACAAAAGAAGATGCATTAACATTCAATTTCAAATCAGATACACTAATCTTAATCATGTTATCGGTAACATAACCTTTTCCTACGAATTCACCATGCTTAGAAATCACAACAGTATTGGACTCAAAGCAACAATTTTAAAACCTTTTCCTAGCAGGATGGTTTTACGAGATAAGATTTTTGCATATGTCTGGGACGTAGAATACGTCATTCAATGCGAGAGTTTTTCCTGAAGTTAGCTTCAGTTCGACCTTGCCTTTCCCCACCACTTTCGCGGTGGAAGAGTTTCCCATGAACAGTTTCTCATCATCTCCTACTATGGCATAGGAGGAGAAAGTATTTCTGAATTTACAGACATGCTTGGTGGATCCAGAATCAAGCCACCAGTCTCTCACATTAGTCATACTAGAGACAAGGTCGACTTCAGACACCATGCCAGTGAAATATCCAGAGTCCTCTACTATGTTTGCCTTATTTTTCTATTTTGGATCATATTTGATCCTTTTAGGGGCCTTACAGTCTTTAGCCATATGTCCAGGTTTACCACAATTAAAATAGTCGCCTTTGATGGTGTGCTTAGTGACACCACCTCTAGGCTTAAAATTGTTACCTCTGGGTTTTCGACGTCGTTACGTTTATTACCCATTTCTTTGGATTCTCCGGGGGTTTTCTTTGAAGCGACTTTATCGTCCAAAACATGAGCTTTGTTGGACATGTTTTTGCTCAGCATCATGCTCTTGTCCTTGCTGCACATAAGCTCCTCAACCTGGATCTTTTTTCCAAGCTCCACCATGGTGATTTCACGAGTCTTGTGTCTCAGCCTCCTCTTGTATTCGCTCCATGAGGGTGGAAGCTTTTCAATCACAGCCGATACTTGTAGAGCTTCATCAAAAGTCATGCCTTCAGCAAGAATCTCGCTGATGAGGAGTTGAAGTTCGACGAACTGTTCTACTCGTCAGTCATGTTGTATTCTAAGAACTTAGCCATCAAGAACTTCTTACTTCCAGCAGCTTGACATGATATTTTTCTTCTAGAGCTTCCCATAAATCAAAAGCATTAAAATCTTCTTTTGCATTATAGAAGTCATACAAGGAGTCATCAAGACAGTTAAGAATATGATTCTTGCACAAATAATTCTTCCTATTCCACCTGTCCAATTTATCTTCATTACCACGGTGATGAAGTTTTCTCGAGGGTTTTTCTAAAGCATATCCATCTAACCTTTGGTCGTTTAGGAAGAATAGCATTTTAGACTGCCATCTCTTAAAGTCCTTACCACTGAACTTTGGTGGTTTTTCTACGGTATTCTTTCCCATGTTCTTACAACAAAGAATATTACAGTATTACAATATTACAATAAGGCACGATATTACCTTTAGATTGTTGGAATTAATTACAATAATCGAATGCAAATGGGAAATAATACTTAGATTACACTGATAGTAGTAACAAATAACTCAATAAACTTAGTAGAGGCACGTATGAGATACTATTTGAGCTAAAGGTAATATTTCTGCTACTCCTACGAGATGCTATAGCAATTAGCAAACTACCTCCAGGATACAACTACTTGTTAGTTCTCCTCTATGTGTAGCATACACGGAGAGAACCCTTAGAACTTGGCAGCAAAAATAAAAACAAAAACACAAATTGAAAATACAAATTGTTTGAAGAGTAATGTAAAAACAATTTTATGTTTACGTAAACTATATTTACGTGAACTAAAATTATGTAAATCAAGAAGTAGTTATACAAAATTATGTTTTATAAACTACAACTTGTTTGAAGAGAAAGAAGCCAAACGTTTTTGAGTTTTAAGACAAATATGAATAAGAACTTAAGTTTCTGAAAATAATTAGAAGAAGGAGAAATTCAGAAGATAAGAGTTCGAATGGTATGTCTTTAAAGCGAAAGCCTTAACTCGTATTTATAGGTAAGAATTCGAACGTTTGAGACACGAGATCCGTAAATCACGCGTTCAATTTGTCGGACGAGTAAAATCAAAAAGCATCCATTAAAATAACAATAAAAAACGCATCTGTCGGGGCAAGATTCTTCTCGACGAGAAATCTGTGCACGGGTGTCCACACGCGTGAGATTAAAGATTCTTTACGATGAAAACAGATTAAGAGAATTCACGCGTGAGAATTAACCGTGTGTGACTAAAGATGATTCTAGTGGCTGTCGGATATCCAAAACCGAGAAGGCAAAGAATAAAATTCTTTACATGTGTGGGAAACGAGTGGAAATTTTCAGTAAAAAAAAGAAAGGGTCGGATAAACCCACACCCACACCCACACCCACACCCACACCCACTCCCACTCCCACGCCCACGCCCACGCCCTCGCCCGAGCCGAGCCGAGCCGAGCGAGCGTGCTTCTGTGCGAAGCACCGCGCGAACGGGAAAGGAAATAAGAAATGCAATAAGGTTTAGGCAACCTTTCCATAGTCTAGGGCTTTCCCCATACACAAAGGTCTAAAGACCCAAAGGGCCATGCCCTTAAGGCTAAACCAATGCTATTTAAGTCTAAAACTCTTAGTGTTTTAGTCTATATGGGACTAATGTTTTATTCATTCACATGAAAAAACATCTAGGAGCAATAGGTCTTGGGATCAAAACATGGTCCATGCATTTTTTGATTAAAACAAAACATTGTTTT